>VWZG01007393.1:800393-820393 GCA_013396735.1 Grallaria varia
GAGCCGAGCGCTCCCCGCCGCTCAGAGGAAGGGGAGGGAAGGCAGAAAGTTTAGCGGAGGGCGTTTGAGTCGGGAGTTATCCCCAAAGAGCCTTTTCCCCCGCTCGGATCCAGAGGGCAGCGCTGGGAGGAGGGGGCGGGCGGTCCTGCAACATCTGTAAAACTTGCAGGAGGCGGCGGAGAGGAGCCCGCCAGAGGCAGCGGAGCCAGAGGGACAACTTTTCCGACACGTGAGTATCTCGGCGCGATGTGTTTGTTCCCCTCCTTTGGGGGCTGCGCCGAGCCAAAACAATGCGGGGCGGCGGCGGCGGGGCCGGGCCGGAGGGGTCCCCCCTTCCCTCCGAAAACTGTTCGGTACCAGGCGGGGGATTCGGGGGGATTTTGTTTTTCTTCTTTTTGCTCCCTCTCTTCTTTTTCTTTTTCTTTTTCTCCTCCTCTCCACCCCCCACTCTTTTTGTTGAACCAAATCAGAAATGTCAGTCAGTGCGAGTGAGTCAGAAGGGATCAGATTACAAGATCCCTGAAACCGATGTCGGCCCCGCGCACACACACCCCCGCACGGAGCCGGAGGCGCGGGCTGCTCCCCGCGCCGGGCGGGCACGGGTAGAACACCCACCCTCGCCACCAGCAGCCCCGGCCCGGCTCTGCCCTGCCCTGCCCNGTAGCCGCGGGGGGCGAGCCGGCGGCCCCGGCCCTCGCCCATGGGCAGCGCGGGGGCTCGGCGGCAGCGGCAGCAGGTACGTACCCACTTGGGCGAGAAGTTCTTTGTTCCCCCTGCTCTTGCTCCGGGCCACTTTTCTTCTCGCCTCTCGGCGCTGCGGCCCCGCTCGCGGCCCCATTCCCGCTTGCCTGGCTTGGGGAGGGGGGAGCGAGGTGCGTGGAGCCCCCGAGTGGCTCTCGGGGGGGGCGGGATGAGGCGGGGGCTGCGCTGCGGGCCGGGCCGATGCGCGGGAGGCAGCTCCTGCTCCTGCTGCTGCTTCATTTCCACCCCTTCTCCTTCTCCTCGCCCCCTCTCTCCCCGAGCGGCTCCCGGACGTTTCCAGGGGAGGCCGGCCGCCAACTTCGCTGGGGGAAAGGCGAGAGGAGCGGGGGTGGAGAAGGCGCTTGGCAGAGCTGGCCGGGGCAGGGGACAGTCCGCGGGCAAGGGGACAGCGGGGTCCCGGTGGGGAGCGGGGAGCGCTGGGCGCCGCCGGGGCAGAGGGCTCGGGATGGGGAGCGGCACCAGCCGGGAGGAGCGGGGTGGCTGCCCCAGGAGGGCTCCCCGCAGCTCCCCGCACCGCCCAGCCCTGCAGGGTGGGAGCCGAGCGTGTCCGGGTGTCCCGGGCCCCGGCGCGGTGTTGGCGCTCTCTGCCCGACCCGCGCACCACGTGCGGAGAAAAGGCAAGAAGGAAACACACTCTCCCCGTCCCGCCTCGCTCCCCGATTTTTGTTTTTAACCCTCTGGTGCGTGGTTTTTGATCCAGGCCTTGCGGGTGCGGTGCCCGTGGCCTTGTGCCAGTTTGCGCGGAGATATATTTATGTAAAACGTTTTCTCCCAGCTCCTTGCCAGCTGTTCCACATTTTCCAGCTGCCACTTCGGTTTGGAATGATGGACTGTGCGGATCTCAAAGAGCCCTTTAGTCAGAGGTACGGAGAGCTGTCCGTGTGATACACAGTGTCACGTTTTAGGGGCTACTTCTCTAAAGGGGTATTAAGTAGCAACCCACTGCAAAATGCTCGTCGCTGTCGCGCCCCTGCTACCTCCCACTTCGTCTCCAAGGCTCAATAAACGTGATTTTTTGAAGCTTCGGCGTGCAGACTTCGTTTCTTTTGTGTGCGTGCTACAGACAAACTTGGAAGCGTAATTTTCCAGAGGCCTTGAGACATGTGCCTTATTAAATCAACAAATATTTTTAAGAGGGCATAGCTGCCTCTCTCTTTCTCTCTCTGGGGTAGGTTTCTGTTTTGAAACCGTTTAAGTCAGTGGAATAGTGAGAAATCACTGCGTTTCTCTGTGTTACAAAATTGTTTTTGATGTGGTCTTCAGCGAGATTATGGATTGAAATGTGCAAGAACTGGCCTTAAGTAGTTTGACTATTTGTGCAATTGCATTGTAATTTGGAAAGGTGCCTCACTGATTGATTCCTATAATTATTTCATTTAGGTCCTTTATTAAAAATTAATAATGATCTGACAGTTTCTTAATTATATATGTCACGATTATTTTGAAGGAAGACGAATATAGTGTTTTAAAAGTAAAGTAACCTTAAAGTGTAAAAATTGCTGTGTCCGCACCACTGTATTTCGGTTGAGGAAATATATATTAAAAGTGATGGTGAATGAGTTTAGCAATGTAAACTCTAGGCAGCCTCTTGAGAGTTTGTTTATATAATGAAGGTTTGGGTTTAACTAGCTAGTATGTAAATACTTTCAGTTTGGTGTATAGCCCAATTTTAAAAGCATAAATAATAGTAATTATGAGAGAGGGCTATTTTAAGGAGGGGGGATTATTTCTTTAAAAGCAGGATTAGGTGATTTTGAATGAGCAGGAAGAATGAGTAAGAAAAGGACTCTCTCAGTGTATGTGTATTCTTTTAAGCAGCAGTAGTGGAAATAAAACGGTGGCTTAAGGTGCCCAAATGAATGCACTCTTGCATTCTGATAATAGCACATGGTTTTCAGCAGAAAGTGCTGTTTTCCAACGCGTTTCTGTGGAAGTACTACAAAACAAAGACATCACCTGTGCTTTCCTGCTTAAGCGGAGTAATATTGTTGGCTTGAGAAGATGAGCAGTGGCCAAGACAGCGTTTTACTGCTATACATAGTCTTCATTGTGATTGTTCCTTTTCAAACACAACAACATTTTGCAACTAAGAAATTTAAATATGTAAATATGTGTTTCCTAAGTAGTTGCTGGAGAAGCCAAACTACTCAAATTTTGAGATACCATTATAATTTGTTCACCTTGCAGATTACTTAACTTTTAAAGAAGATAAATGTGTGCATTGATACTGACCCATGAAAGTTTCAGTTACACTTCCTGCCTGGCTTTTGGGAAAGCTATTCCATTACCTGCACTCCCTTAGTGTGTTTGAATTTAATCCTGTGTATTAAAGGAAGGAATGGCATACTTTTACATTGCAGAGAGTCAGTGAAAAGTTAGTTGTCTTTGCCTGATAAATAAGGAATCTGATGGTTATTAAAGCAGGATTTATTTGGAGTTGTGGAAGGAAGCAGTTTAATGATCTGTGTTGCATGCTTTCAACTATGTGGAGACAGTAACGTACAAAGAAAAAGCAGACTTGAAGGAAAAGTGAATCAACGAGTCATGAAATCCTCAGGAAAACCTTAGTAATGGAATGTTAATGCTTTTAGACTATAGTAGATTACCTTAAAAGTCAGGCTTTCCTTCTTTATGCAATTGTTGTAAATCCCTGGCTAAAGAATACTTTGAAGAAGGTTTTAGTTTTTCTGGCACTCATATTCTGCAGTATTCCAAGTGTTTTGGAAGATTCAAGGTATTTTCTGCCAAGTTGCAGTTAGGCAATTAAAATGCTAAAATGGCTACAGAGGAAGCTTTTTATTCAACAAAAGGTTCAACTGTAATAATGATTTCAAGTTGTCTTTTAGCCACAGGTTTTACAGACCTCCTCCCTTTAGGCTTTGTCATTTTTATAAGGGAATTGATTTGTTATACTTTAAAATCAAATAAAATGAGACAGAATAAACAAAAATAGGGCATGGGTGCTGCTGCAAACTTTTCAAGTTCTTTCAGTACATTTTTCATCTTTACTTTTATTTGATAGGTCTGTGAAATAGAGCTGTAGACTGGCAGACTTTAAATGAAATTTCACACTTTGATGATTTTTTTTAAACTTTGATATATTGACAGCAAAAGGAGCTGCAAAGCTTTTATATAACTTGAGCAGTAACGCCAAGCAGCAGTCAAACGTCTCTATGCATTTGTGTTTAACTGCAGAAGAAAAACATGTCCATGGGCAGTAGAGGGTTCTTATCAACTCCCTAATCCCAGATCCCAGCAAACCTTGAGGGCATGCCTCAGATCTTGCTGAAATCATTGTAGACTCTCACAGTTTGCAGATTAAATATGCTATGTGTTCCTGGCTCCAACAACAGTTTTATGAGCTCACTAAGCTTCCTGTTTTAAGATCCTTTTCTGAAGTTTTTAGGAGCTGCTAAAGGCGATGCTGTCTATGCCAAGTGGTACTTGTTAATTGAGGGACACTTTAGGTATTTCATTCTGTCTGGAAACAGGGGCAAAATTGTTACTTTCAAATTGGAAGTCGAGTTGCGCTGGAAAAAAAAAAAAAAAGAGCTCCTTTAAAGAGAGATTCTGTTGTTTTAATGTGTTTGTCAGTACACAAGGTGACAAAGTTTATACGAGGCTTGATTTGTTTTATGGGGGCTTGACTTTGACCAGGCTCTTTAAAAGGAGACCTTTTCAGTTGTAATTCTAAGCACAATGCAGCTTTTAGTGCATAATTTCTGAGCCTCTTTTAACCAATTGTATTTGTAGCAGCTCATTAAACATACCTTTTGAAGTTCTCCTTCTCCTTTAAGTCTTAAGGGAGGGAAAATGTATTTGGCCAAGAGTGAATTTAAGTGAATCAGGTAGTTAACCCTGGGATTTATTGACCCTTCTGAATGAATGGTATTGCGCTTCCCATCCTGGGTCCGTTCTTTTCTAAGTGCTAAATAGTTAACTCTGATATTTTATTCACTGTAATCATGTTTGTGTATTTGGTGTAAGAGTTTTAATTAAAAAGGAAAATACTTATTGTCCAACAACATATGTCATGTTATTCCCGAGAGAACTCGAGCCAATTTTGTGCTTAAAGGTTATTCAATGAATGAAATTTTGAAAGCCCATTTGTCAACGCACTGCGCGGTTTTTCTGTTGGTTTTCAACCCCCAAATTCATTGTCGGCATGGCCCAGTCATTAGTCAGCAGCGTGTTAGTGCTGCCTTCAGGCAATGCTGCCCGGCACTTCTTCGCACCATTATAGCTCTAAAAGTGTGCTCTGCCGACTGGTAGAATTACTGCTCTGAGTTCCGCTTGGCTGCTTTTGAGGTAAGTCCCCTCCCTACCTTCCAGCTCCCTCTAATCCCTGCTTTCTTTTGAGGCTGCTTTTCTGCAGAGGTTTAGGGCGAAACTTTTCTTTAAGGTTGTGCTGGCATCGTACCGTGGTTTTGTTGTGGTGGGCGCTGTACGTGTAGATTGTACCTGCCTTACCTCGAAAGTGTTTTAAATCGGCTGCTGATCTGAAGAGTTGGTTTCTCTGTCTCTTTAAGAACAAAACAAGAGATAATACACTGATGTTAAAAACGCCTGCGAGGTTATTTAGATTACAACAAGGGACAAACTAATTGGGGTAGAATGTGTTTGTCTCTAAACTGTTGCTGGGTGTCAGAACGGATAATATCAGAATCCACTACCAGGAGATGTGATTGAATAATTTTCTTAGCTGAAGTTTCCACTGTAATGACAAGTTATTTTTTGCACCAATTGCCAAGATGATTAAGTCCCCCCCACCTTTTTTTTTTAATTGATGCTCTAAATGTCTTNTGATATCTGATATTTAGTTCAGGGCTAAAGCACTCAAGTAACCTTTTGGCGATTTAGAGTTGAACCTCCCCCAGCTGTGTTTGGTGCTTTGTATGATACTCTGTTTTCTTCGCATACAAATCTGTTAATGTCAAGAAAATCAACTGCGTGTAAAAAATACATCACCCAGCTGCTGAGAGGATGAAGCCTCCATGAGATAAGTTGTATGACTACCTGAAACCAAAGAGTCAGAAAACACAGATGAAGTCAGTGTCATTTGAGTGTGCTGTTCTGAACCGTGTGTATTAAAATGAAATCCTGGCGCTGCCCATTCCTTACTATCAGGACGTGGGTTGGGGTGGTTTTTCTTGGCTCTGCCATTCACTACGCGTGTTTTTTTCTGGGAAAGTAAGACAGCTGTACGGTTCTATGGTTGTGCTGTTTGAACGGGGGTAGGGGGTAGTGGGCTGTGCGTTTGCAATGCAGCGGTTCAGAGTTGAGCTGTTGTGTTTTGTCACGGTACGAGAACGCGAAGGAATCGTGATGCAGTTTTACTGCTGCTGCAAGACAGGTGTAAAACCTAAAGCAAACTGTAAAAGCTGAAGATAAAGTTTTATAAAGTACCTTTCACACTTGAAGTCCTTCCTGGATATGTGGAGCTTTCCTCTTTCCTGGCTCTTACGTGTTTAAACATCTGTGTTGGGTTAGAATGGGAAACCCTGGATGAAGGCATCCCTTAACCTGAGAGTACACTGAGGAGACAAACAGGCTTCCAGGAACGGGACTGTGATCAAAACATGGCACTTTCAAAAACATTCAACTTAAGTCCTTTGATCCTGTTTTAAAATGCTAATTGTAAAATATGGAATACAGTCTTTTCTTCTCTCATTTGCATATCATAAGTTGGGAACAGAAGGCACATCTTTGCAATAGATGTATATTAAATACATTCTTCCTTGAGCTCAGTTCCTGTATAGATTGACATTGATATATAGGTCTAGTTTTGATTCTAAGGAAACTTTCATCTGTTGGGACTGATGAGATAAAGTAAAAAGTGTGAAGAAAGTGGTCATTCCAGTGGAATGTTTAGCTCCGATGCTGGAAATTGGAATATTCCTGCATTTTTCTGTGGCAGTTGTAGTGACTTCTTCCTTGGCTGAGTAAGTGATGCAAAGCACGGCCACTACAGATGTTTGTAATTTGCTTTACCAAGCTATTTGTGGACAAGAAGGGAAGGAGGAAAAGGGCCTGTATTGTCCCCATCAGTACTCCCAGTGCTAATAAGAGTATCAGCAGGGGAAGTCATAGGGTGTGTTATCCACACCCCAGTCTTGCTGGCCGCCCCCCTTGGTGTCCTCTCAGAATTCTCCTGCCCTTGCAGATCCTGTGCATGTGAACAAACGAATTTCACAGAGCAAGTGTTTCACCGAAGGAAGTCGCTGCACTGTTATTTAAATTGTTTTGGATTTAGTGCTGCTGGATTTCTGAAGAAAGATGCAGGGCAAAAACTGAGTGTAGACTTGGTAGGGAAGTTTGAAGTGTCACTGCTTATTTTAACCTATTGCTACAAACACTGCAGTCCACAGGAGATTTTTTTTTCCTACCCGCCTGTGCTAATTCTTTTACTGCTAATCTTACTTTGACATAATTATTAGAGTTTTTCCTGCTGCAGAGTTTGAAGCACAAGGACATGTAGGATTGCAAAACAAGCAGTAACAACATAGTTTGCTTTGAATTTTCTAGCAATATTAGGCAGTTTAATTGGAAGGAGTTCTGATTTCTTCTGGGTAAGAGCATTACTGGTTTTAAACACATCCCCTCCCCAAATGTATTTACACATTTGAAGGCTTGAAAAATACATGATAGTTTCTGTTTTTATAAGAAACAAAGTTTATTCTTTCCATTGTATTTACATAGTTTGTAAGAGAGTAAAAAAGGAATGAGGAAACCCCAGACCATGTGCTTAAAATAACAAATGCTTAGATGCAGAGTTAATGACCTGCTTTGTTTGTTTTGTTTTGGTCCTGGGGTTGTTTGGTTGGTTTGTTTGTTTCTCTTCATATTAAAGTTCAGCTCCTTATTCTAAAGACTCTTGGATAATGAAGGAATTATAAAATTTTACCTCAGAGGGTACATCCTGTCTGAAATGCAGAGCCACGGAGGTGTGCTTGAAGTTTGGGCTCTGTGTTCCATGTTTCATGGTCCCACACAGTCAGTAGCTTCTGTGAGGGATGGACCAGTTGGATACGGACAGTCTGACCTGAATCCTTCATCCAGCAGGGCCTGTTTACTGGGTGAGAAAATACCACTCATTTCTTTCCTGGTGGAAAGCAGTTTTATTTAGATACAGAGTTTAATCTGTTGAAGTAATAGTAAAAACATTTAATTGGGGTTATACTTAACAGCTTTCTAAATCCCGAAACAAAAGTAGAGATAATCTACTTGTAAGAGTGGGTGGATGATGAGTATTAAAAGCAACTGAGGTGCTGCCCCAGTAAAAAATGCCATTTATTGATCCTACTGTACGTGCCTATTTTAAATATTTTCAGAACTTTTGGTAATGGAGTTTCTCTGTAAAAGCAAGATGCAAGCCAATACAATTCCTCTGGGGTCGAGCAACTATTAGAGTCGATCAGCAGTTCAGTGCATGCCATAGAATAGTTTCTCACTTAGGATCTTAATCAGGAGGATGCTAATAGCACTGCTTTGCCTAGCTGATTGCCTTTGTGTTTGTGACCCCCTGTTATTGTTGCCACAAGCGATTTAACCTATCAGGAACAGATCAGATCGTCATTAACCAGGCTTTAGGTCTAGTTGGTTTTCGGTCTTTATGGGGGCAAGAAAGCAAAGGAATGTAACACAGCAAGAGACAGCAGATAGTAATGAATTTGGAAAGATTGTATTAATACATGTCATGCCCCTTAACTTGGGATATTTTTTAAAATAATTTTGGGTAACAAATCTACCCATCTACCAAGTGAGGGGTTTTTTGTTAGTTTTTTTCTCTCTTTCTGCATTTACTTGGCATTTTGAAACAGATTTAGAAGTATGCAGTCAAGTAACCCAGTGCATTTATAGATCATGCATGTAAATTGAAATGGAGACAAGTATTGTGAAGTATAAGATACCTTTTTTTTTTCCCCCTTCTACTTCTTAATTGCTTACTGTGGCTTTCCATATAGTGGATATAAGTCAATTTGTGCTGTTAATATTGGTCTTGGTCTGACTGGCTGTCTCAGCAGGGAAGAACCCAAACAAAATTTGCCCAGGAGTAGTTAATGAAGGTTTCAGAGTTCTGGCTTAGCTTACAAAGAACTGGGAAAAGATAAAACAATTTTTCAAATGTATCATATTTAGGTTAATTTCTATAGTTATTGCAAAGATGGTGAGATACACCAAGAAGTTAATGCTACAATTGGAAGACATTTCTTAAAATGCCTGAGCACTTGTGCGTTTTTCAGCAAGTACTGTCAGGGGTAACTTTGTCACTGCTGCTTTGGCAGCAGATTTAATAGAAAGCAATGCCGAAATCTAGATGGGTTTTGGAAATTAAATGTACCTGAATCGAACCTGTATAAATCAGTGTGAAATAGCTCCTGTATAATAAGATGGTCTCATGCAAATTTCACATTTGAATGTATCTGAACAAGATGCATTTTTTTTTTTTTATCCTTAAGTAATCCCAAGGAATGCTGTAACCCATGTTGATAAATTTGATCAAGGGTCCTTTATGGCTGAGAGAGACTGTAATTTCGTGATTGTTCTTCATGCCTCCCCTTGTGTTTTTCACTTTCATACAGTTGTGCAGTTCAAGATGTATTGTATCCCCAAAGACTGCTTCCAGTAGTGTGGATCAAAGTAGTGCCTGTGAACACTCCGACTACCCAGAGTCATTTTGGAAAAATTAAATATGCTATGTTTGCTTGCACGCTGATTGGGGCACTCTGGTTGCTGATAGCAATCAGTATGAACTTCCCTACTGCTGATGTAATGATGATGAATGCTGTGACACTGCTATTTCAGACAGCTCTTCTCAGTGGATGCAAAACACTTGTTAATGAATTGAATACAACTACAGCAGCATCAAGTAAAACAGGGAGAGGATTTACTTGTTTTGTTGCTGTTGTTTTTTTTTAAATTTTCTTTTTTAAACCCAACACAACAGAAGATACCTCTCAAAAAATAAAAATAAACCAAATAAAGGCAGAATGTTTGATTCTGCAAAAAACATAAACCAGTATAACATGCAAATGGAGAATTTTAGATGCTTAAGCTTCAGTGCTCAGACCAAAGCAAGTAGTTTTGTTGAAGGCAGTGAACCTATTCCTGTGAATAAAGATTTGCATGGTCTGGTCTTTAAAACTAATGTGTGCAATATAAAGGAAATGATTTAATAAGTAGTTCAGAGAGAAGAATAAAGACAGAGCTGAAGATTTCTTGGAAACTTGAAGTGTATGTTGAGAAAGGGTCATGTTTCCTGCTCTTCCAGGCACAGGGCTGCTCCACTGGTTTTGGTTAGTTTGCACTGTAAGTAAATGACCAAAAAGATGTGGTTGGTTTTTTTTTTTTTTTCCTCCACAGTATATTAATATGATTATTTTTACTACTGTAAGGCACAGTTTTATAACCAGCATACATAAGGAACAGGAAATTACATAATTTCAAGTTATCTGAAAGAATTTTTCTTTTTGAAATATGTTTCCAACATAATGTCATTTGTTGACACTCCTTTTAAAAGAGACAATTTTCCTCATTAAACTAGTTCACTCCAGTAGCTCGCTCCTAAAATTCCTCCAATATAATATGCAATTGATGAAGGTTTGCATTTATGTTTTAAAAAGAAGAGACACACCTGCAGGCAGGTTGCTGTTTTGAGAGGGATTAGGTTTAAAATGGGGATCTGAAATTAATAGTGGAGTGGGTTCAGACTTCAGGGAAATTACAGGAGGTTTGAGCATGACTGAATGGGAAAAAGCCATGAATGTTTGCTTTCAGGAAGGAATGTTTATCCCTCTATTTATCTTTGAAAGTTCAGGCTTTTGCCCATAGAGTGTTATAGTATTTTCTTGCCATTCATGGGCTCATGGAGATGCTGGATGGCTGATGGAACTAGCTTTCAAGTTTTTGGAAAGTGGAGCTTGCTGTGGGATAGATGCAGACTGTCTCCAGCCTGGGGGTAGGAAGAGGGAAGTCGCTGACCCACATGCTGGGGAGAGCCATATCCACCCTAACACAAGCCACTTTGTATTTTAATGTGTAGACAATGTCGGGCTGGCTGTTTTTTTATAATGCTTTTTGATCGGGGTTAAGAGCAAAAGGAAAGAAATCTTTACCATGTTCTGGGCAATTTTTTTTTTTTCGGGGGACCTGCAATTCCCGTAACTCAGCAAAATTTCTGAGGGAAAATAAAAATCACAGCCAAAATTAATGAGAATGATTCTAGAAGATATCTGTGTCTGGTCTGTGCTTTCAACTTGGTCTTAAGGTAGTCTTCAGGAAAAATAAAAAAAAGATTTTGGAGACACCAGATTGATTTCCAGTTGACTGCTTCCCTATTGGCAAAACACACCAAACTAGGTACTTATAATTATTTGTCCTGCCATCTCTCCTGGCTTTCCTTGCTTTCTCCACCATGTGTGGTTGGTATGGCCCTGAAGCGTGGCTGGATCTGCAGGAATCCCTGCAGATGTCCATGCCCCACGTACGAGGGTTGGGAGCAGAGGGAGGGAGGCACAGGAGGAAAAGCCTTCAGTGCTGGTGGTGCAGTGGGCAGAGCTGAGCAGGACAGTTTGCTCCAGCAGTGTTCCCTCTTCCACTCTGACATGAATAAAAGCAGCCTCCTGGATGTAAACTAAGCAGACATGAAACAGAGCAGGTAACAAGAGCAGATGTTTATATTAGTTCTTGGCCAGTTCTGCAGTTTTCTGTCCAAAAATTTAAGTGCTACTTTAGGCCTTTGTCCGCACCAGATAGTGTAAAAAAGTGATAGAGAGTGATGGGAAATGTGGAATTGTCTGCAAGTCATTCTTCCATTAGAGAAGATGACCCCAAAGCACCAGAAAAATCTTGCTGGTAGTCTGTTGGGGAAAGAAGAAAGAAGCCAAGAGAATGGAGGATGCCAGCCTGAGCAGCCACGTGTTGGTCCTGAACTGCAAATGACCCAAAGATGCTTTTTTAGGAGATGAAGGTTTTCTTGACTCCTTCCAGTACCTTCATCTCCTCGCTTTTCTGAGCAGCGGTGAGATCAGTTTGCAATGCTGCCATGGTGGAGAGGGGAAGGAGGTGGAGACAAGTGGGGGCTCCTTGCCCAGATCTGCACGGACATCTGTGCTGCAGGAGGCAGTGGAACCTCCGTAGATACCTGTCATCGTTTTTGTGACCTTTGCCCACGTGTTTCAGGCCACTCCCCTGGCTCTGTGAAGTGGGGGCAGAGTGTGTGGCTTCTTCCTTTCCAGCTGAGGAGGGAGTAGGGAGCATAATTGTTTCCTTTCATGACTTTAAGCCAAAAGAAACACACTTGTGAACCAAGGACCGAACAAAATGGGGGACAAGTTCTGCAGCTTCCTCCTCCAGTTTTTCAAAGTCACTCTCTTTCGTGTACGTGAAGATGCTGCCTGAACAGCAGAAGGCAAAACAGGAGAAAAATAACCACAACTGAAGATGTACAGCTTTTCCAATTCCTTCAGAGACAGCATAGAAAGTGATTCTTTTTTGAGAATGTTAAATAACTCCGAGGGAGGTGGTCAGAGGGTAGGAGTGTGTGTTGAAGGACTCACTCATGCAGTGGCTGCAGGGTGGGTAGAGGCAGGTTTTGGTGTTTCTGTGGCCAGGACTGCATAGAAAAGACAAGCCTGTTCTTCTCAGTGTGTGAACAGCTTGGCAGCAATGCAAGGGGCTGAAAAGCAAGCTATGGATGATAACTGGCCAAAGCTGTGGATGCTCTTGGACCAGGTGGGCAAGTGGAAAAGGGGAGGAAGCACATGAGAATTTTGGAAAGGTGCTGTTTACAAAGCTTGTGGGAGATCTCTCCTCAAGGAGACTTGTGCATTGCTGGGTAAAAATAAGGGCTGTTGCAAGTTGAGTATTGTAAGATCTCTCCTGCTACCTATTTCAGTACATCTGACATTCCCCTTAGTGTTTTGGTAGGAAGTCGTTTCACAGATCAAAATAATATTTATAGCACTTTCACACATCTTACACGTAGTTATAGAAGTACTCTGCTGTGGCAGGCAGAGCTTTGTTATTCCTGTTCTTAGCAAGCAAGAAACTCAAGGGAAGAAAAATGCCTTGCCAAAACTTAGACAGGTCAGTGGCAGAGAGTCTCTGATATCTAGCCCAGTTCCCTGGCTGTGCTGCCTACCTAAATCATGATTCATTTAGTGATTGGGCTCTTCTTTGATCCTTACTGTATAACAATGAGGCTTTGGAGTGTTTTATTGTACTATTAAAAGGAACTCCTGCTAGGAAGGTGGAAAGGGAAAGGTTTACTAGACAGCTATGTTTGTGATGAATTTGCTTTGTAGACCCTCCTCCTCCCCCCCCCTTTTTTATTTTGGTTTGGTTTCTTTTTTTTTTTTTTGATTTTTTCCATTTTTGACTGTTAGAATTGAAGCAACAGGTTGTTAATGGAATAACACTTCATTATACTTTGTGGCTTTTTTCAAAGCCTTTCTTTTTCATTATGTTCTAGAATAGTGTGACTTCCTTCTATTTCAGGCCCATTTTGCTCATGACTGCAGTGCTGCTCAGAGCAGAAAATACACTGTTTATTTGCTATTATTTGTAGTTGTTGTTGCATAGGTTCCTGTTCAAACTACCAAAGCACAGTTTCTAACCATGGTGTGTGCTGCATATTGATGGTTTGTGTAAAGCCTGCTTGGACAGGCAGGTGTGCATCGAGTTAAACTGCAGATGGGTGCTTGGAAACTCTTGTGTTCTTCAGAGCCCAAGATCCCTTCAGTCCCGGGGCCTGGCACACCTGCACTGCTGCAGAGGAAGCTGCTTTCAGAAGCTTGGGGGGTTCTTGGGTTTATATCAGGGGTGTAAAAGATCTGAGAAGAAGGAGAAATGATCTGCGGGTTATAAAATGAATGTGTGGCTGGAGATGACACTGAGGACGACAGTGAGAACAACCAGGAAAGGCAAAATAACCAGGCATATCTCTATAGAGCTTTCCATTCCCAGCATTTTCATGCAAAAGAAAGTGATCTCATTATCTGCCACCAGCAATAATATTTGCCTTTCCCTGTGGTTTTCAGGGTGTTGCTGTAATGCACTTTTGTTTGAGTTAGATTTCTGAACAAACGGAGTGAGAGATGTTTACATGAGTAAGACAAGGTGTAGAGATAGACAGGTTAATTCCCTCTGCAGTGTGTTGGGATAGTGCGAACATTGAAATTTAAATATTTGGCTTCTAGAGTCAACACAAAAGTCTGTCTTGATTTTTTTTTCTTTCATTGTTCCAAGGTGCTCTGGACATAAGAGAAAAATACCAGCTTTTTTCCCCCCCTGGATCCATTAATACCCTACAGGACTGAAAAAAAAATGGACCTCCCCATCAAGCAGCCTAGTGGTTTTTTGTGATGATTCTCTTTAAAGGCAAAGATGCTTATTTTTGGTGTTAGTGTTTCTTTAAATTCCTCAGGAATTCATGCATGCAAACATAATTTGAAGAGCATACAGAAATGGCCTGCGAGCTGCTAATTCAGTTGTGCTGCAGGCTCTTCTTCAGGTGAGAGGTGTGAAAAGTTTTGGCCCAAGCTTTGGAACACTCTTTAAAGTTTATGACTCTCTTGTTTCATCCAGGTATTAGCGGAAGGAGAGCTGAAGTAATGAGAAGTCATCATGGAGGCGCAGTCCCATAGCTCTGCCAATACGGAGAAGAAAAAAGTGGAGAATTCCATCGTGAAATGCTCCAGTCGAACAGATGTCAGTGAGAAAGCTGTTGCCTCCAGCACAACTTCCAATGGTGAGTAACAGCAGGGATTTACTAGCAGCCAAACCTACAGTAATTTTATGTTCCCTGCATTCCTTGTGAATTGAGCATTTGCACCTGGATCGGTGTTTGTTTTAAGGAAAGGCTAAAGAAAACGAGCAAGGAGGGAGGGGGTGGAGGAGGAAAGTGGTAGAATACAATGAGGCCTGTTTTGGAGTCAGGCATAGTCTTTTTCTTCCAGATGTTCTAATTTGAGATGTAATTGTGCTAAGTTATTTATTATAGGAAGTTCCTGTTTTTTGGCGTTTTGGAAATTGTCTGGATTAACCAGGCAGGGCTTGCAAGTGCTTTGCATTTGGCCATTGAAATATCTTACACCAGTTAGATAATTCGTTATTACTAAAGAGGCTCTGTCAAAATTAATGGCAAAGGTGGTTTTTTTTTTCCTCTTCTTGTGCAAATAAACTTGCTTCTTGCAAAGGGCTGTCCCCCTCCCCAAAGTTCCTTAATGGCCAGGAGCAAAACCTTGAGCTAAAAATGTATCCTCCGGTGAATTAATTTCAAAGTTGGGAATATACAGCTTGTAGATTTGCAAAACTGGAGTAGTTTTCTTAATTCTCCCCAGAGATAACCTCACTTGACAATTTAACTAACTCCCTGCCTCCCCTGGGAATGTGTAATCCCAGCCCTAGCCCTTTCACCGCTCAGTGTAACAGGGCTGACTGTGTTGGTCCCTACTAGTGTAAAACTCCCTTTGCATTAGAAAGCAAATTGCTTGTAAGAGTGTGGGCAAAGTTTAGGCCTGTGGGGTTTGGATAGCTGCAGATTAACTGTTAGTTTTTTGCCAATCAGTCTAGCAATGGCTAAAAACAGAAGATACCTTTCTGGATATTTTGTAGTCCTAGCATGATCCTGGCAAAACATTTTCTGTTCACACTTTCTGCTTCCATCGTGCTCACTCATCTGGGTTTGCGGTCCAGCTCAGATCCTTACTTTGATGTCTTGAATAAAGGTTCCTGCTTTCTCAAAGAAACAGGTATCTCCCACTAGACTACAGCAGAAAATACATAAATCCTGCAGCCATGATAGAGGGGAACCTCTGAGGGTCAGTAAAAATTAGATGGCCCACGTCCCAGTCTCCTTCTGTGTGACTGGACTTCAGACTCAAAGCAAGCTCAGCACCTGCCAACGTGCCAGTTGGAGTTGATGCCCACAAGAGTAGAGAAACTCTTCAGCAGCTATGGAAAAAGTTGCATCATTTTTCTAAGGCATATGGAATTAGATCCTCAGCTGGTGTAGGTCAGCACAGATCCTTTGCTGTCAATAGAATTACAGTGGGTCACATCAGCTGAGGGGCTCCCCATTGTAATTTTTTTTTTTAATAATAGGATTTTCCACACTGCCCTAACTTTTCAAACAGATGCACACTTAAACAGATACACATGTTCTCTGCTGTGTCAGGGGTTTGTACTCGAACTCGGTATTGGCACTTATCTCTGGCTGTTTGGGCTAGCTTGAATGTTATCATTAAACATTTAGATGCAGAGGGCTATAGTTAGCCTAATTCTGACACTGATTTACTCTGTGGTCAGAAAATGTTCTCACTTTAACTGTAGTATTAGTTCTTAACTGGCTGCTCCACCCAGGTGGAGTGGTACTGCACCTCAGGGGCATCAAACTCCCCAGGGCTGGAAAGATTTCGAGTCTAACGAATGACAACCAAATTTTGTCACCGGAATTGTCCCCTATTAATGGAAGGAGTTGCTAATGTAGTACACATCCCTGGGCCCGAGGCTGCTTTTTGTTAAGGTAATGACACTTAACTTTGTCTTCAGTGGCCAAGTGTTGGTCTGGTCTTAGGGAAATCACTAGGATCTCCAAGGTTTGGGTTTCTAATCTCCTGCATGTATAACAGAGCTATAACGACTTTCCAGAGATGCAGGGTTGGCCTTCAAAGGGATAAAATTTCGATTCCTTCTTGGATGTGAAAAATTTCCTCTTAGTGTAGAGACTCCGTGGAACATGTTCCAAAGCAAACTGAATTACCAAAACATTAGGAACTTAAAAATGAGCTTTACTGTTGCAGTGTTTCAAAAGCTTTGCTTTTTGAAGATGATTGTCATGATAATGAATTTTGGTTACAAGGACAATTTGCATGAAAGCTGGAGCTTGCATCGCATTTGCATCTTTTGTTCTTTAACTGGAATGAGTATTACTACAGGAACAGCATCAGTTGGTATAAGACACCGCTCCTACAAAACATGCAGCTTTTGTTGATTCGGTGCCTCTGTTTTGCAAAGGGCCCTGGTAATGTTAAATGTTGCGATTTGCATTTGAATGCTCTGTTTAACAAGGTAAGGTACCCTTAAAAATAACAGAAGAAGGACAGAATGATCCGTGCTGTTCTTGTGGGAAGACTGATGTCATTGCAGAGCAGCACCTGCCCATCATACCAATGTCACCTCGTAATCATTTCTGGTATCAGCGCTTCTGTCCTTCTGCACAGCTCCTGAATTAACAAAGTTTGCAGGGTCACATGTGCCTGAGTGACCCCTGTCTGAGGTGGGATGTGCAAACCAGTGTTTTCTCAGCTGCTTTGCTGTCTTCTGAAGGAGTCAGAACTTGGATCATAAACAGATTGAAAGCTTCTAGTTATGGTTTTTATGCAAAGCTTACAATCATGAGGAAACAAAGACAATGCTAGTATTTGAACAGCACCAAAAAGCAAGTGGCACAGCCAGTAGCTGGATTTATGTTAAAATGGCCATGGAGTGTGGAAAACTTTTAAATCATACGATGTGCAGGCTGCTTATTGAAGAGCCTGGTGTAAACTGAGGTGCGAGGCAAAGAAAGTGGGAAAGGTGACTCTGACTGTGTTGCTGAGATGCTGGCAATGTGTCAGATAAGGGCCTGCCAGCATTTCCATTACAAACCCCTAATTTCAGGGATTTATAACTCAGCCATTAAAATGTGCTCCAGGACAAAACATGTGGGGAAGGTCTTAGTGCTGGAGCAAATGAAAACTTCTTTTAAAATACATGTGATCAAAAAAGTAAAAAAAAAACCCCAAACATAATTTGAAATAACTAAGAAGAACCTTTGGTGCACTTTGATATCCTGTGGGACCAATTTTGCTTTGTGTTGAATTCATTTTTACGAGCTTTTGATTTTTTTTTTTCTTCTGTGTGTTTCATGTTGTGTATCTCAACCAAACTGCATTCAGTTTAATAGTATACATTTCTTTGCAAATTGTTCTTTTTACTCCTTTGTTTGACTAGGATATTTGCTGCTAAGTTAACACCCAGGGGGACAAAAACTGCTAAAGAGAACCGCTAATGGAGATGTTAATTCACAAAAGGCTGTGTGAATAAACAGTTTGTGCTAGAGTATAAAGTAAGCTTACTTGTGGGTATTGTGGCACTTGGTAGCCTCGGACTGATCTCCTTTGGCAAGGTAATGACAAAAACAAATAGTATTTTTGTGATGACTGTGCCGCTGGTATTACACTGGGGTAACGAGGACAGTGTACTGGACCACCTTGCTACCACGGTTGTCCCATCCTGTCTTCTCACATGTGCATCCCTGCCACTTTTCGGGAGACAAAGCAGTGAGACCCTGTTCCCAGCCATGTCAGAGCTCGGATTTGGGTCACCCTGAAAGTTGCTGCGCTCACGCACGTGCAGGTTTCTATCAAGTTGCAAAGAATGGCTTTCTGGAGAGGGGTATCCACTGACAAACTCATTTCAGCTCTATGCTCCCCTTGGAGAGGGCGGTGCAGGCTGTGAAACCTGCCTTGCCAGACCTCCACCTGACAGTAATTCCGCCATTAAAAGCAATCACTCAGGTGAAGGCTGTAAGCCTTGCCCTGTGACTCCCCTTGCCGGGCTGCGATGGATGCCGACAACAAGGCTTGTTCTTGGCTGCTGCTCCTCCTGCTCTGCCCCTCGGCCCCGCTTCAGCCACAGGGCTGGCTCTGTTTGCCCTGCCAAGGTGGGTGTTTGTGGCTCACAAGTGCCTTTAGTGCTGTACCAGCCTGGCTGCTTTGCTCTGCTTTGTAGGTCCATCAGGTTTATCCACAGGGGACTTCCTAAGAGGTGTTGACCCAACACAGCCTTCAGCTCAGTGCCGTTTGTTTTTCTGTGCTTAATCTGTACCGCAGATATAATCAGGTTTTTTTTTTTTGGCTTTAATTTCTAAAAAGTGCAGGGAATTTCTGTGAGAACTCAATCAGTACTTTTACAAGGCAAAGCTGCACTTTGCAGCGTTGCTTGGAGAACATTAGGAAATTGTGATGCCGTGTTCAATCCTGATTTATTTGCTGTTTGGCTTGTGAATTTTGTTGGTGACTAAAATGCTTTCCTCGTTTGGACATTTTGGCTCTAAGCTGATATTTTTAATGTTGCGTTAAAACAATGCAGTTATTGTATAGGAACTCCTTCAATGTCTGACAGGCAAGCACTTATTTTCAGTTTGATGTGTTTTGTCTAGTTTTTGACCTGTGAGCTTGTTCCAGTGTAATCTGATATTTCTTATTAACCTATTACTCTGCCTTAAAAAAAAAAAAAAGCTAATTATGAACGTATGTAGGTTGTGGACTTGACTACCTTTATCAGAATCAGATAGTTATTGAGAACATACTTTAAAGTGATAGAAAGCAGAAATTATTATCTTAATGGTGATGTAACTTAAAACCAAGCTTGATAGATGAATAAATGAGAGGAAGTTCACGTGGCCACTTTGATTCTTTCAGAAGAGCCAGCTTCATCTAGGCCTCCTTTTTCTTTTTTTTTTTTTTTTTCCTTCTTCCTGGTAGTGCTTTTAGGATTGACTGAGGAAAGTATTCAGCAGTCTGCAACCTTAAAAGAATCACATTTCCTGTTTAAACTTTCAGTGGGTTGCTTGTCCTGCTGCTTGCTTTCAAGACTCACCATAAAATAGGTGTTAATCATAATAGCCATTCTTGGCCCCTTCGTTGGACTGATGTGCACAGGGTCCTGTTGAGAGGTCAAGGCTCAGAAGAGGTTGTTAGGCATCAAAAACATTGCCTGTACTGTTTTAGGGGCTTGTAAATTGAGTCCTGAATTGGTGATATGAGACCTGATTCTACAAAGTGATGAGGAGATGTCATCCTCTTCCCCTGAAATCCATCTTCACTTCCCATTTTCAGGTCAAGGAGCAAACAACACCCTTAGTGTTGGATATTGGAAATGATAACTTCAATGTGCGTGTCTTTCTGACGGTTTTGTTTTTCAACAAGACAAATACTGCAAGTAATTCCTGTTGGTAACTGGTACACGGCAGCGTGAAAGTTAAGGGTAGAATGGTCACATGTGGTGGCCCAGAAAAATTAGGGCGAAGACCTGAACTTGTGAGATTTTGTGTACCTTTCTTCTAATGTTTGAGACTGGGTTGTAAGAGGATAAACTTAAAAGAAGGTACTTATCCTTAGGGAAGAAAAGGCTCCACTGATGCTTGGAAATATTGGAAATGAAAGTATTGGAGGTTGTAATTAAGTGGGGAC
>VWZG01007393.1:825393-866083 GCA_013396735.1 Grallaria varia
TCCGTGCCTGGGGTGCATGTTAACATCCACTGTGCACGTCAGTGGCTTAGAGACGTTTTTTCAACTAGAGATTGAAAAATAAATATTTTAAATCTTCAGGGTTTTAGTTTTTGGGGTTTTTTTCCCCCAGAAATTCAGAGCTAGCCAAAATGTCTGTGAAGCTGTTAGGAGAAAAGATCTTTCACTGGTAGAAGAGGAGCAGTCCTCTGGCTCTCGGTGGCGTGGGAGGTCAGACAATGGGGTTCACTCATGGGCATAAGAGTGCAGTGTGGGACTTGAGTCTGACCTCACTGTGGGGCAGATGAGAAGGATGGGTGGTGTGAAGCTGGAGCCCATTCCTCAGTAACCCGCTTCTAGCAGCACGTTGTCATTTGAATGAGGAACTCAAAAACTCCACACGGGTTTTAAAAAGCTGGAGTTAATTAATTATTCTGTTCAATGGAAGTTTTCATTATGTAGGATTGTTCAAAAAAGTCAAAGTTATTTTTGTGTATCTCTTTTCCCTTTTTCTTTTTAGTAGGTTGACTCATTTTTTTCTCTTGTCTCTCTCTCCCTCTCTCAAATCTCTTTCGCTCTCTCTTCTGCTGTTGTGCATTTCACACCAGGAGATGACAAGTCTTGTGATTGCAGCAGAGGCAATTGAAAGAAAATAAAAAGAGAGTTCTTTTTCTCTAGTGCTGGCCCATGAACATACCGTAAAAATTGGATTAGACACACCTAGAGTTGGGATTGATTGCATCTTGAATGGGAAATTAGAACATCTGAAAAATTCCTTTTTTGGATGGAACAGAAGCCCAAGAAGGAAAAGTTGGATGGAAACCAGAGAAGAACTGTAAATCACTATTGAAGTTACTTCCTATGGTTTACCATTGGCTGTCAAAGAAAATTGCCTCAGGCTTGTTTATAGCTAATTCCTTCTATAGAAAACTTCAATTTGTGGACTGGCCTCTGAACGGGATTGATAACTCTGTTTATAGACCAGGATGGGTATCTAAAGATAACAGATAATGCAAATGAGCCTTTTTTTTTTTCTTTTGATAAGCCAGGGATGCAATTATGGATACAACTTGGTTGATGGATTTCAAAATTCTTTTCCACAGATTTTACTTTTTTTTTTTTTTTTTGCATTATGGTTTTCTTAGCAGTGTTAGAAAAACAAAATCAAAGTCATTCGAATAGAACTAAAAAGATGGAGTGGCTGATATAACCAGCTTTCCTACCACTTGTAAACATAGTGAATCAGATTAAAATAATAAACAGGCAGTCCTCAGCCTTCTCTGGGAGAAATACGATTTGATAAAAATGTGCGTTTAATATTTAATTTACAGTTTCATCTGAAGTGTGTAAACCTAGCTGTCCTGTGGGAGTTTACAGCCCGTGCCAACTTTAACTCTGATAAAATGCTCCTCGTAAACTGTCTTCCTGCTTTTATATTTGGCCTCTTGTTTCTGCTGGGTGGGGCGAGGCTGGAGGCTGGACCCTGCTGGTGTTGGAGGCTCCCCAGGGTGCTCAGCACCTCTCAAGAGCCCCAAAGCCTGGGCTGGTCTCAGTGCTGAGTGCAGGGTGGAGCGATGCAGGGTGGGCTCGCTCAGGATGTGACTGCACTGTGTGTTGCATTTCCATCTCAACTCCATGGATTTTCCCATTGGAAGTGTCTGGGAAGCCTCAGCTTCTCCCATCCAGGAGGTAGTTGGAGCTTCTGTGAGTTACAGGTGGTGCCCCTGGTGAGGAGCCTGTGCTTTCCTTACGTGCTGGTGGTGACCCTGGTGAGGAGCCTGTGCTTTCCTTACCCGCTGGTGGTCTCCCTGGTGAGGAGCCTGTGCTTTCCTTACATGCTGGTGGTGTCCCTGGTGAGGAGCCTGTGCTTTCCTTACGTGCTGGTGGTGTCCCTGGTGAGGAGCCTGTGCTTTCCTTACACGCTGGTGGTGTCCCTGGTGAGGAGCCTGTGCTTTCCTTACACGCTGCAGGTCAGAGACATCCATCCCTTCCTGGGGTCAGGGCTCAAGACAGGGATTTACAACTTCCAGGATCCACAGGGAGACAGGGATGAGACAAAATGAACCCCACAAAAGGCTGTGTTTGCAGTCATAATTTCATACGGGTCTGTAGTGGTAAGACTGAGCTTTATTTCACTTAAAACCCCCGTCCACAACTCACTGAAATACCGCAAGGATTTTTAGTAACTTTAACTAATCCAGGCTTTAAATGTTCAGTCTTAGGTGTCTCTTTCCAGTGTCCTTACTCAAGCCATTGTCTTCCAGTTGGTTCCCTTCAGTGGGCTGTCTGGGCTCCTGATGCCCTTGATCACTGACTTATCACATCTCTGAAACTGGAGATAATTCACTTTCCATGGAGCTGCCTCAGGGTCTCGTCCTGGAAATGTGCTTTCTTTCACAAATGATCTGTTTGAAGGCTCTTCTGTAGGATCAGAAAGAAAGGGAAAAGCAGTGATGTCTTGGTTCTCCTGCAGTTGTAACAGAATCTTTCCATGTAGTTTGAACTACACCAGATTTCATAAGACACAGACTTTGCTTCTGTCAGGAAATCAACCGCCATTGACTTCCACGGAAGCAGAAAGGGAATCCTTTATTTTAATGGATATTTATAAACATTCAGTCACAAACTGCTACAAAACTCTTCTGTTTTTTACAGGCATTTTTTCAAGGCCTCCTTGAAGGATCACACCTCTCACAGTTTTTCTCAGCAAAACTGAGAACAGTACAGTTTTGCTTAGACAAATGGAAGACTTGTAACTGCTTTCTGACCATTATTTTAAACCTCTTTTCTGAAATTCTTCCTCAGAGACATTTGGCTGAAGAGTGAGTGAATGGATTTTAGCACCTTTCAAGGTATCCTGAGGTCAGATACGGGATCACAGTGCCTCTGCCAAAAAAGCAGAGGTCTGCAGTCACTCAGGGCATTTCTCCCACATCAATATCCACCATTAGTACCAACCTAAGTCAGTGCCATGTTTTCCAACTATTGGTCAAAGAAAAATATTAATAGTAGGTTTTATTTTATGGTTTTTTTTTCAATTTGATGTGCATCAGCATTTTCTTTTAACAGTCACCCTGATCTTAAAATATCTGTTCCAAGGCACCATTTTGGTTGCCGACATGGCAGAGATTAATGCTGCATATATGAGAGTGGAAACTATTTTAAAAGTCCTGTTTCTCAGCTTTGAACACTTTATTTTGATTACTCAGAGGATAGGGGAAGGTAGGCTTGTTTTGCTGTTTAAATTCCCAAAGATGTTTTTGTTTAGCCATCCAGCTGAAATCAGAATTAAAGCCTTGCATGCATTTTCTTTGGTACCACGAAATATTTTTTTTTCCTCTGATAAATAACCTTAGTATTAAGGACACCAAAATATCTCAAGAAATAAAAATATTTCAAGGGACTGTGATTTATTGCTACATTTCTCTTCAAGGCTCAAACGGATGTTAAAAATAAACCTACTCCTAAAAAAATAATAATTATGTCTATAAGTGAATAAGAACCTTGAGAAAAGATAGCAAAAATTCCACCAGGCATTTAAAGAGTGAAAGAAGAAAGAAAGGCAGGACCTGAAGGAAAGAAAGGGCAAGCTCTGTGCTTCTCTATGGTGCTTTCATTTAAGAAGATTTCAGGTGAATTTTTTGATTGTTACGTAGGACTGTGAATCTGTCAAAAATCAGTATTTTAGCATTGTTAGACAGAAGTCATGACAGTTCATGGATCAGTACTTTAACTTCAGGGGTGTAGATCTTACAAGTAGATGTAAAATAGTTTATACAGAATAACTTAGTTTTTGTAATAGGTGAATCTGAGAAAAACATGATATTTCAGACTCCTTAATTACAGCAAAAAATGTTACTGTTAAACACCAAGGGAGATCAACCGGAGTTTTTTGAGCCTCTGAGCACAATTTGGGCTGCTGCTTTTGTGTTTTCATCTGGCCAGATGTAAGGTGCTTGATTTCCTTTGCCTTCTGAGACGTGTAGGCTCTTCCCTTCTTTGGGAGGCGAAGGCAGGACCTCAGCCCAGCCAAAGAACAGCTCAGGATGTGGGCACAGTGTTTGCTGCTGGCTTTTTGCAGCCCTGGAGCATCCAGAGGGACTGGTGAGGTCTCTGGGAAGGTGGAGTTGCCCTGAGCATGTGATGGTCATCCCTTGTACCTGCACATCTCAGGCTCTGGGCAGCATTGCCTTGGACAGGTGCTCTGGGTTTCCAGGAGTCTTGGCTGCTGTGGAAACCAAATCCTTGGCAATCTGGTATTGAAAGTCCCCCGTGTTACAGGGTTGAACTTATTTTAATGTGGAACGTGCCTAAACAATGAGAAAATGGTAAGAATCTAAGGAAAATCCTTTATTTATGGGGTTATATTCTGTTTTAGCAATAAGGAGAGCAGCGAAACTGCTTTTCTGAAGCTCTGCTAGAGGAGTTGCAGAGGGCAGCAGTGTTTGTATTGCAGGCTATCAGGCTGTGATTGAAAGGGAGAGCATTCAGAGCTTAGCCAGAGTTAATTATTCAAAATGTAAAGAGTCCTTGAAGTTAGGTGGATGTTAATTAAACACAAGCCATGAAGAGGTATGAAGTGATCTCACTGAAAATCTGTTTTCCCAGCTTTCTGTCCCTTCAAGGTATGTACTTTCCTTTTGCTCGCCCTGGAGTTTGGGCAGAATCAGTCTCCAATCTGAAAAATGAGACGTGAAAATCAAAATGTGCAATAAAAATAAATACTGTTGCAAACAGTAACATGGCTTTTCAACTGGTCCCTTCCAGATAGGTCCACCCAGTCTAAACTTTCTCTTAGTAAGTCAGCAGAAAGGGTGAAGTTGGCTCATGTGACTACCACCTTGCAATCCCAGTGGATTTCAAGGAGTGGAATTGAAAGGGAGAGATAGAAGGAGGTGGAAAGGGACAAGGAGATTCTGCTTAGAATATACAGTGCTTTCATTAACTTTTTTTTAAACCTTTTTATTTTTTACCTTTTTTTTTTAAATTTTGTTATCTGTTACAACTTTTTTTTTTTAAACACACTCAGAAGACTTCTATCCATAAACATGTTTTGCTTTTTTGTTTCAGTGCTGGAGATGCTTTTAAGCATCTTAAAACTTCAACCATGAAGGCAAGGAAGGGCAGGGCGGTGTTTTACATTTCAGTATTTTAGGAAATAAAAATTAGCAAGCACTAATAGGAGTCTGTTCTTTCCTATTCTTTATTAAAATGCATGGGAGGTGGATCAAATTGTTTTATTCAGCACTCAGCTTTTCAGCTACCTTGAAATGGGAGACTGCAGGCTGTTGGGTAGATTTGCTGGAAAGTTGCCCAGTTTCACTGCTGCTTATATAAACTTGCCTCTTTTCTCTGGGGAGGACTATTTTGTAACACATATCAGGATGAGTATCCCTATGTTCCCTTTAGCTCTGGGAAGCCAGAAGTACATGAGTGGTGGTGGTGATGATGATGGCTATTTCTCTCTCTGCTTTCTGGGGTTAATGAAAGACAGTCATTAGGAACCTTTGCCTAATCAGGGTGCTACCCCTCTCTGCTTTGCTATCATCTGAAAGTAACATGCAATGTACATTCCTCACGATAAGCAGTTGTGGTTGGGCTATAAATTATTTTGCAGTTGCCATGTTTTCAGAATTGCCTAAATGGTAGTTTAACTTGTTTTAGAGCCAGCATAATTAAGGATGTGTGACTGCTTTATTAGACTGCCTTGCTGGGTTTCAAGAAACAAACCATCACAGCTTGTTTATATGCTGGTATTTTATCTCTGCAGATATATGTTCAGCTCTTGCCTGTGCTGCAGCTAAGATGGGATTTGAGGTCTTGTCTTTATTCTGATGGACAGCTGTTGATGTCAAATGGAAATCTGTGAGAGTTTCACCCTTTTGAGACCATTGGGGCAGATGACAGGTTTTGAATTGCTAAGCACTGCAGACTGGACCTTTTTGTCTTTATCATGGTGGTAGCATTGGGAAGCATCTGTTTGTGGAGGCAGACCCTTTCACTTATGTACATTTCTTACTGGAACCTGGAAATGAGGGTGTGTTGGGTGCACCTACGTGTGTTTCAATTTGCCGCTTCATTCTTCTCTTTGGGTTGCTTAATGCAGAATCGTGAAGTTGTGCTCTCAAAAGTCTGTAACAGTGGGGAGCAGTCCAGCTTCTTTATCTACTGGCCTAATTTTATGTCAAGAATTGCCCTCAGCTTGGCAATAAACCCTTGCAATTGGGTTCTGAGTCTGAGGATGGTAGTTATTTGCATTTTATGGTGCTTGTTGCAGGGTGGGATGCTCTGAGGCTTGCAGTGACAAGGACAATACATCCTATGGTACATTTCAGAATAAAAAGAAACCTGTTAGGGTATTTATGATTCACAGAGTCCTTTAGGATGAAGGTCCTCTCAGGCAGAGCAGAGAGGTGCTCTCCTGACAGAGCAAGCAACACCTGTGGTGGAGCAGGTCTGTTGAGGCTGGGAAGCAGGTGGGATGATGACAGTGGTCACTGGGCAGAGGTGACACAGGTCACCTCGTGGGGTTGTAACGCAAACATTTCTGTTTCCTTAATTCCTGCCTGTCTGCCCAACTGGTGGGGTCTGTTCCTTTCTTTGAGAAGACTCTTTTGTTCCATGCCCAAAGCCCATTAAGCTGAAGTGGAGAAAATTTCATTGGGTAGCGCTTTCCAAACTGTCCTGAATCCAACCTTTCACTGTAAAATTAACTTGAAACAGTGATTGAAGTTACGAACCTGACCTAAAGAACCCAGGTCTACGTAATGTCAAATGGTCTTTGAATACTGATGGGTGTAGCACAGGCTGCTAACCTGCAGTCACGTGTCTGTATGTGCGTTGGCAGGAGGAGGATGTTGCACATCAAATGCCTGGCTAAGGATGAAATTAGGAGAGTCTCTTGGCTTCTTCTCATCACAGTTGTAAGAGGAGATGTCTCTCTCATGATTTGCATGGTTTCGTGAAAGTGGCAGGTGTCATTCTGAACATGTGAGTCTGCCCTGGTGGAAGCAATCATTCCTATGGCTTTTGCATATATTCCAGGAGTCGCTGTCAAGTCAATATTTACTTCTCAGGGGCTAAATGCCAGGCCTGTTTCTGAGAGCTGCTACTGCTGCATCAATGAAAGAATTATTCACTATGTCATCAAGTATCCTATGGTGCAGATTCCTGGAGTTTTAGAAGTTTGTGATTATGAGCTTTGTGTTCAGTAGCTGGAAACACAAAACGTGTTTTTCAGCAGCTCTGTACAGCTTTCCAGATCATCTATTTACAAAATGTTGCGCTGTGACTCTCTGATGTTTTGCAAACAGCTTCCCAAGTGTTTCTCCTTTAGGATCTTCAACACTGTCAAGGAAGGCTGGCATCACTGAACTTCTGGTTCAAAGTTTTATTTTGTTGGGTGAGGATGGTGGGGGAGAAAATTTGATTAATGAATCCTAGAGCTCTCTTAATTAGTAGGCTTTACATATAGACTAAGTTTGGTGTGAGTAGGAGACCCTCCCAGCAGAAAAGCGGTGGGCTCCACTGAAGAAAACAAAGCTGTGATATGAGATAGGGGATATGTACGCCGATTGGAATAGGGTTTTGCCTGAATGCTGAAGAATACTTAATAAATGGGGGGTTTTTTTGGTATCAGATCACCCATTCCTTTGGAGGACCCGCCTGTGCAGATCTGTGCAGCCAGGTTGTCTGTGAAGGGTGGCAGCAGGAATTCTGCAGGTGCCACAGTGTGCCACAGGGGCACAGCAGCGCTGGGCACTCCTGGCATCCTTTTGGGTTTTTGCACAACTGCATTACCCCTCCCTCCTTTGCTTTCTCCCACTTTGCAAGCCTGTGGGAGGTAAGGACGGGCAGGGGGGAAGGTTATGCACTGTTTAACCTCTGACTGAGTCTCATGGGAAGTTTAAAAGTCTTCTGGGTAAGAGGGTGCAGCATTAGGCTTCTCGGATCTTCTCCCTGTCCCTACAAAGTCAGGGGGAGCATAACCTTCTCAAAAGCTGGAGCCTCCTGCGGCATTCAGAGCCTGATTTGCAGGATACTGAGGTCAGTACCTTCCTAATGGGCTTTGGCTGGGTCCCTGTGAGAACAGGAGCAATTGGCCCACAGGAAAGCTGCTAACCCATTTTTCACGCTTGCCTCCTCCCTGCTGCAGGAATCAAGGAGGGAAAAGCATGACTCTTAATGACTGCTGATTATAAATAATTAGGAGCCATTCAACATTTACACTAACGTGTTTAGGTTGCGATGCGTTTTGGGTTTAAGTGTTGGCTTCTCTCCTGTCGCTTGGTGTTTTCACTGAGGACCTCTCACCAGTTCCCTGTGTAAACACGGGGTGGGGGGGTTAACTGGGACCATGGGCCCCCAGTTTGGCATCCCATGGAGGCTGGAGGCTGTGGAGCCCCATCAGTGCTGAGCTTTGCTGCAGAACAACTCATTAGCAAACACTGAGTTTAAACTTCAGTGCCTGCACTGGCCTTGGTCGGGTTTTGCACAGAGAGACAGCAGTCAGCCTACAGGTGATGCACAGCAGAGACCTGGGATAATTCAAACAGCTTCGCTTGTGCAAACACTCCACACAGGGAAATGTGGCAAAGCCAAGGATTTTTCATTTGTGGCAGAAGGTCCAGTAAAGAGCAACCAGTCCATATTGCTGTCGTGGTGCGCCAGTCAAGCTCTTTTGCATAAGCATATTTTTTCTTCCTTGCAGATCATGTAACAAAATGCTAACAGATGAATCTAATAAATACTTCAGCAAGTGCTTTCATGTGCTGTTTTCTGTAAAATAAAATTATAACCTGTAGCATATGTTAGTTTTTCTGGGAAATAGGTAAAAAAAAAAAAGTAACACCTCAAAGGCTAGATGTTACTATTTATATGTACCAAAGGGAATTTTTAACAGACAAAAAATGAAAAAGTCTGGATTTGCACTTCAGAAATGGTATTGTCTTCATCCAGTTCATAAATGTGAAGCTGAGGTGAAACTACATGGTGAAACTGTGATGTGACAAAGGCAATGTATAACCTTTTTAAAGTCTATATAAATCAAACCTTTAACCTACTGCTTTTAAAAGGGAATGTCTAGAGGATGCTTTTGAATAACAGGGTTTTTTAATTCCATTTAAATGCAGATTTTAAAGGCCTTTAGTATAGTGGTGCATCTTTTGCAATGAAATGTTAATCAGGACTCTTTTGTAGCAACTTGGTTGGAAGATAAAATATTTGGTGCTGTTGTATATTGAGCTCACATTCCTTACGTAGACACACAGACTGTCTCCCCCTTTCCCTCTCCTCTTTCCATTTAATTTTTTTTTTTAAATCCCCACACCATCAGAGTTGTAAGGAAATATTTTCTTTGATATTTGAAAAGCTGATCTGTGCACTCCCTTACTGATAACCTGACTTGGTTATGTTTCTAGTAGACTGCTAGCAAGGCAGTGTAGTACTTGGGTGACTGAATGAAGTTAATGTCCAGCATCAATCCCTTCCCAATTTGTCCCGTGTTTCTGAGTAGAAAACAATCTTAGCCATCACTAATTAACCTTCTTTGGTAAGCAGACTTGTGATGTTATTGGAAATCCGGGTTTATATTTCCACTGCTGACAGTAATTCTCAGCCAGCAGATACAGTTGCATCATACAGGCAGTGCCATCGAATCCTTAGGTTTTGGTTTGCACTGCCAGAACCAAAATCCTCTAACATTCCAGGTAATGTGTGTGTCCTGAAACACACACGCACTACTAGGAATTGGGTTACTTGAGTCTGGAAATACAAATGTCTGCATAGACTGTTCACAGGTTGAGGGCTTAAATAATCAGTTTATGTATTAAATCTCTTCTTTAAAAGTTTGTATCTTTTGAATAGAGAAGCATGGAAAGTAAATTTTGTTCCTACTGATGTCCCATCAGAATGAACCTAAGCTGAATTCCTCTGGTATAATGGATGAAAGTTTGTTCCAAGATAAGTACTTGTTTTACAGAGGTAGTATTTAATTTAAAGTATGATTTCTAATTATTTTCATATTTTTCTTACTGATATATTGATCTTCTTCTTACTTCTTATTGACCTTTCTGGATTTTTTTTTTTTTTTTACTAATTTGATCATGTTAGTCTTGATAAAAGCCAAAACGATAGGGATGTTGTAATATTAGACAGATTTAAACTGAATTCCACAAAACCTTAGACTTCAGAAAAAAAGGAATGGTCTTCCTTGATGTAAATGGTGTCTCTTGTGTATTGTTTTCATTTTTTAAAGGAACGTGATAATAAAAGAGGTCAGGAGTCGCTCTGTCACAGAGTGGAATTATGGGATTAAGGGCGTAGGGTCTGCTTACAGTGCAGCATCCAGGACATGTTTGGACTGTGATGATGAGAGAAGCAAGGAAGATGGTACAGTATTTATGCATTGGCAGGAATTTACTGTGGGATTATACTTTGTGTTGCCCAAGCTCTGCTTTCACAGAAATTGGAGTTTTCTGCAGTAGTGTCAGTGCAAACAGCCTGTTGCTCCTTTTCTTCAAACTTCGCAATGGCCACGGCACTGGAAAAACTCATCATTGGGACTTTTTAATCCCCTTTTTAACACAGGGGGTGAAAAAAGCCCATCAAAACCCAAAGGGAATCAATGATGAACACTTTCCCAGACTTCACCTATTAGGTTCTTATTCTGAACACAATTACTGTCTTCCCAACTGCACCAAACTATTTGCTGCAAGTGGATGGGATGTGGAAACAAATGCAAACCAAGCTGAATGTTTGAAATCAAAAGGAGGACTGAGTCATTATACTTGGTGTGCAACACCCTAAAACATTCAAGGGTACCTCCTGTGGGGATGGCTGTATAAAAATATAGAATTTTGGAAACTGTGCCAGCCATGTTCAGTTGAGCTCATGGTATCACCGTATTAAACTGACAAGTTAACATCAAAATAATGCCAGGTGTTTCAGTTTTGTATTTAGCAGGAGACTGGTATAAACATTTTCTGATTTTTTTTTTTTTAATTTTTTTATCTTTTTGCTAGTCTCTTCCAGTTCTGCAGGAATCACCAGAGCACCAGGGAAAACAGGTCTCTGACTGTTGTATATGTGCACTCTATGTCCCCAAAAAAAATTGCTTTGGTATGGAATGAAGCGACTGAACAGCCCATTCCTGTGTAGGTTCCAGATTTTTTTGTTTCCTGATGAGTCCTGAGATTTTGGAAGAACATATGGTGGTCTGTGAGGAGACGATGTTTCTTGTTCTATTTAACTGAGAGTTTTACTGGAAGCATGGACTAAATTTCTGACTACAACTTCATTTTTAATGATTTTTTTTTTTTTCCTTATGCATATTTAAGGAGTCTTGGTCTCCAGACTTGAAAGCAAACCAGTAAGCAGTAACCTGTGCAAGCTGAAATTAGGCAGGCAGTGCTGTTATAGCAAGGCATGGTAAGAGCCATTGTATTGGAGCACAGGAAGGGTCGGCTTGGGTGCCAGGAGGGAGCTGCTGGTGTTTGCAGAGTGACTGAGATTGGCTTTGCATCTCAAGCAGCGGGAATATGCCCAAGGAAGTCTTTATTATACAGAGGGTAATTTTTTTCTCATGAAACTTCATGAGATAAGTCACTGAAGTCACAAGTCAGCAGCAAGAACAATGACACTCATTGACTATAAGCCAGCCCAGGGGAGGGGGAAACTCCTCTCCCAGGGCAGTGCTCCTTCAGAGCCTTAGGTTGTTTTTGTGTTGGTGTTGCTTCCCTTGTGGTGGAATGGCTTCTCGTGGTTTAGGTTGGTTTTGAGTGAGAGTGCAAACAAGTTTTCAGTGTACAGTTCACAGCACTTTGTGTTGTGTGCCCTTTGGGACTCCTTTCTGAGGTCATCCGTGGGACTGTTTGAGCACGAGGTGGGATCTTTAAATTTTGAAACAGCAGCTGTGATTTGCTGTCTGTGATCAGCTCCACCAGGGCTTGCAGTCATGGAGCACAGCTTTACAGAGCCTGCAAATGCTGCTCCTTGATTGCTTCCGAGAAATAAAAGGAACTCTTACACTGGCCAGATCTTCTTAACAAATCACTGTTAAATATTACATATGTGTGTATATATATATATAAAAACCTCTTACGGTTATAAGGAGGCAGAATTGTTTTGCAGTAAGTGAGCTGGGGGCCAAACCAGTTGCAGTCTGAGTGTGATGAACTTGCTGCATGTCTTGGGCCTTTATTCCTTCAGGGCATGTTATTTTCCGCTGTAAAGGGAGGATCGTGTATTGTCTGTTGTTTAAGAAGAGTTTGACATAGAGAGGGTTGTTTGAGATGGTACCTTGGTGGGCGTGAGGCTTTCTGGAGGACTTTGCTTTTACCCAGAAGCCAGGTATCACACTGCTTCACTTCAGCACGAAAAGGAGATCTTTTTCCTTTCCTTGCCCACCCTTAGGAAAGAGGAAGAGAGGAGTGAGGACAATCAAACAGTTTGCAGTGGCTGCCTACGGGAGGGAGGATCTCCTCTGGGAGGATCTCTCTGCCTGGGAGAGGAGGAGTGGGACGCCAGGGGTGGCTGATGCACAGGCTGCATCCCCATGAAAGCCCGCTCGGAGCTCCTGCTGCTCTCCCTCCCAGGCCTTTTGCCTCTGTGGTGTGTTCTCTGTGTTAACAGGCAGCAGGTATTGCAGCTGGAAGTGTTGGTGGAGGCAGCAGCCTGGATCCCACTGGCCATGCTTGGAGCAGGGATAACGCTGTAGGTGTTCCTGCTCGGAGCAGGGATAACGCTGTAGGTGTTCCTGCTCGGAGCAGGGATAACGCTGTAGGTGTTCCTGCTCGGAGCAGGGATAACGCTGTAGGTGTTCCTGCTCGGAGCAGGGATAACGCTGTAGGTGTTCCTGCTCGGAGCAGGGATAACGCTGTAGGTGTTCCTGCTCGGAGCAGGGATAACGCTGTAGGTGTTCCTGCTCGGAGCAGGGATAACGCTGTAGGTGTTCCTGCTCGGAGCAGGGATAACGCTGTAGGTGTTCCTGCTCGGAGCAGGGATAACGCTGTAGGTGTTCCTGCTCGGAGCAGGGATAACGCTGTAGGTGTTCCTGCTCGGAGCAGGGATAACGCTGTAGGTGTTCCTGCTCGGAGCAGGGATAACGCTGTAGGTGTTCCTGCTCGGAGCAGGGATAACGCTGTAGGTGTTCCTGCTCGGAGCAGGGATAACGCTGTAGGTGTTCCTGCTCGGAGCAGGGATAACGCTGTAGGTGTTCCTGCTCGGAGCAGGGATAACGCTGTAGGTGTTCCTGCTCGGAGCAGGGATAACGCTGTAGGTGTTCCTGCTTGGAGCAGGGATAATGCTGTTGGTGTTCCTGCTGCCAGGACCAGGGAGCAGAAACGGGGGGCACCTGCTGTGGGGTAAGAGGGAGGTCCTGTGCCCTCCTATGACAGCAAGAGCTCATAGGTTTGGGCATCTTTGCAGCGTGAAAACTGCTCCTCTGCCTTGGAAAAGGGAATGGACTCCCACCAGCTGGTGGGGACATCAGTCTGGTTTCAACCATGGGAATTTAAGTCAAGGCTGCATTTATTTGCTCCAGACTTTGGTTTGTCTTTCCTTGCATGTGCTTTGCGCTCTGGCTCAGTCGTGGACTGGAAACACTGGGCTAAGGGATGTTGGAAAATAAAATGCAAAGTGGTGGAAGATGGTAGGTTAGGAAGCAAGAAGACTTCCCTACAGGGTAAGGGAAATGCCATCTGCATTAAAAAATAAAGGCAAAAAAAATAAAAATGGGAGAAATACTTTTTTAAATGGTGTTAGAAGGTAAAACAGCCAAAACAAAGCTGAAAATAAGTGATGGATAACTAAGAGAAAGAGAGCAAGTGGGTGGAGGAAGAACAGACATAAAATGAAAAGAAAGAAAAATGAGCATGTGAGCATTTGCTTGGGAAAGGACATCTGTGGTAAATCACAAGAAAAATGGAAAAGACAATAGGGTAACAGAACTGAGGGCAGAGAGAAACAAACAGAAAATACCCAAGTAGGTAAAAACATACAAGAGAGACCTGTGTCTGAAGAAAAATAAGGCAATTTAATGACAAGCCGCCATACTGCTGGTTTAACACACCAAACCCCAGTTTCTAGCCCTACTCTTCCTGCTTCTTAAACTCAGAATTTCCTTCTGTTTAATGAAGTAATTCAATACTGTGTATGGAAAAAGAGACAGCATTTTTGCACCTATAGAAAGAGTGATGTCACGTGTTTTGGTTAGGATGGTGTGAGTTAGAAAAACAGTCTGTATGAACGTTTTTCAGTTGGAGGAGGTGGTGAGATCACAGCTGGAGCTGAAACGCAGACTTTCTGCTGAAGCAACCTCATGCATCAAGAGTGACCTGTAGAATTTCTTTTTTCCTTAAGGAAGCCAAACAAACCTGAAACAAAAATAACTTCTCACTCAGGGTTTTTTTTTTTTTTATGACAATATTCAGGCAGACCCCAACCAATGGCTCTCACGACAGGAAACCTCAGTTTGCAGGTATTTTGAGAGTCGCCAAGGTTCACATTATCCTAAGTCTACAAGTGACGAGTGGTGTAGTGTGTAGTGGTAAACATGGAAGTACAGCCTGACTTACAAAAACAGCATAAATCAACTGGCGCTGGCTTTTTGGTGGCAGAGTTCATGGTGGAGTTGGGCAGCAGAGGATGACAGGAGCTGTCACCAGTACAGGACAAAGCCCTGCTGCAGGGAGGGGGCATAAGGCTGCATAAGTGGAAAAGAATGGAAAAGCAACACAAGACGTTGCTGAATTTGCCAGAATTTGGAACTGGAGTTCTGTTTGTGTATGCTGTGACAAGACAGGCTGGTTCTGTTTCTTCTCCTGCCTTTACCTCCTCTTTGGATTTCTTCCCTTCCTCTCTGTTTTCTCAAATTACTCTTTTGCTCTGATCTTCTGATCTCCTTGTTAAGTATTTCTCTTTGGTTCCTGTTGTTTACACCTATTGTTTGCACTTTCTCTATTTTTCTTTTTTGGTCTTCTCGTATGTTCATTTTGATTTTTTTTTTTTTTTTTTCCCCCATTCCTTTTCATTTTCCTACCTGTTTCTTGAGCTAACCCTGTTTCAGGCTGTCCTGCACTTCTGAGGTCAGTGTCTGCTTTGCCTCCTTCCCTGTCTTCACTACAACCTCCCCACAGTTCCCTTTGTTGCAAAGTTGTCCTGCACGATTTTCCTGACTATTTTCAGCCTGGATTCTATCTTGGGTTGCTGCTTTGGCAGCACAACCTTCCTTCATTTCAGCAGTACCTGTCTCGGATGCTTTATTCACTGCTTGATGTAACTGGAGCAGAATTTACTGCCTTCTCTGTTCCTAGAACTTTCTAGAGGTGCTCTTCAGCTCTGTCTTATTTATGGAAATGGCAACTCGAATTTTCTTCAGATTGTTTAAAGATCTGACAAAGTTTTTCTGTTTCTGCTACCTATATGATGATATTTTGGTTTCCTGTGATTTGAACACTGAATTAATGAAGTGACTCCAGTCACTGCAGGATGGAGAGAATGAAATGGGTAGTACTGTTAGTACATTTAAAAAAAAAAAGGTTGAAGTATGTATATCAGATTTTATTTCTATTTGTTCACCAATCCTAAATCCTTAATGCAATCAGGAAAATGAGAACTCTTATTATATGCCTCTTCAAAAATTGTTTGGGACAAGATAACGTGATGAATGGATGCTTCAGGGTGCTGATGAAAAGGTATATTTATTGTTTTAAAAAGTGTTCCCATTTAATGAAAAACAGGCACCACACTAGACTGGTCATGTCCTCAAGATATGCCAACATACACAAAACACAGAAAAACCTGTGAATCACATCGTGTCAATGGTTGCACATACTGGCACTGCAGTTCTTCATAGACACATGATGGTGATGTTTACAAGCTGTAGCCATTCAAACTTGGTTTAGAAATTAATGTGATACAGATTTTATTGTTGCAATGTTTGCAGTAAGCAAACAGTAGGTGTTGGTGTTTTGTGCTCACTTATTGATAGTATGTGTGCCCGAAGAAAACTATTTCTCTTTTTATAAAGAGAAATTGTTTACTTCAATGCCAAATGTTGGTATTAAAATAAGTAGATTTATTAAACAAAGTTCTGCCAAGGCTTGTTAGATTTTGATTAGTCCTGTGAAGAGACCACATTCTGATGTGTGGTGAAGAAGCCACAAAGTTTGGGGCATGCACAGAAGCATTTCAAGGTGCAGTGAGAGATTATTTCACAATTGTAATTTCCCTCACCTTTAATCTGCCTGCTGCTGTGTTGTCATTGTCATTTGTTTTGATGTGCTAATTGGTTGCTATTTTCCAGATGAAGCTGACCGGAAAGTTGTTAATTCCAAAAGCATCCTGCCTGTAAGAATCTGGAAAAGCTAACAGAAATATTCCCAAACTAAGGGAAGCATTTCCCTTAAGCCCAGGTCCAGGTGTTGAGCATTTTCCTCTCTCATTCTTGCAGCTCTCCTGGAGGCAGGTTTGGGCCAAGTGAGCAGAAAAGCTGTCAGCTCTGCAGCTCTCAGGCAGGGATGTGACCTGTTGGGAATGTCACCTGAGTGGTGCTGTGTCGGTGTGGCAGGAGGGCTCTGTGGTGGCAGCAGTGATGAGCAGCGCTCCAAGGAGCAACGTGAGAGCCCAAATGAGTGAGCTGTGCACTGCTGAGCAGGGCTGGTGGGGCTCAGTGCCCCCTGGGAGCAGGGATGGGCTCCGTGGGCTGCCTAAACAGAAATGATGCAGAACAAATGTGGTACAGTTCATCAGCTGTTGCCACCAGGTTCCTTGAATATGATGGTGAGCGCAATACAGTTAACTAAAATGTGCGTCGGTCTAAATGTATTTTGTTCTGTGGTATAGAGCTGTGAGAGAAAGTCCTCCCCGATTTCTGTGTTACCACATTTCTAGGAATGATACAACATCACAGCAAAAGGTCAGCCCTTAGTCTGATATTCAAAAAAAAACCATGGAGACATTTTCTCCAGACTGAAACTGTAGTATTTTTGGAGAGGTGGTGTTGTGGTGTTTGGGCTAGTTTCAGAGGCAGGATGGTGTTTCCTCTTCCAGCTTGCCAAGACTGATCATAAATTCAAGAAATAGAGGAAAACCTCATTTTCTTTATTTTTAAATTTCAAATTCTTCCCACAGCTACCCTCTGGATAAGGTGAGTGCGGGAAAGAAGAGTCTTTAGTTTGCATTGCAGAAAAGTGAGACATGACATCTGTATAACAATACATGTTACTAGTGAAAGATTTGATATTTGGCTACTTGTGCTTGTTAATATATCATTGAGAAGCAAGGAAGGTGAAGACTTCTCTGAAATCCATTGAAATCCTTTAACATTTTATTTTATAACATTTCACTAACTTGTGTAGACAGAATTATATTTATTGTTTGCATTGTGTGTTCTCACAACATTATGAGACGGATGCTAATGATTTCTTCATGCTGAAGTCTGTAGAAGGTGGGGGATTATTCACTGTCCTCCATGAACTTCTGATGATGGGGAAAAAGTCATACTGGTGTGTTTGTGGCAACCTGAGTGTGACTTATGGTGTATTTAAGTGGGCAGATCCATAAGTGTTTTGTAGGTACATACCAGATTATTTCCAGGAAAAACTGGTGCATCCCTGCTGACCCACTGCCCAGCTCCACATGTGCTGCTGCTCTGCTGACTGGTCACTGTACAACAGTTCCTTGCTTACTGGAAGCTGCTCAAATGCATCAGGCGCAGTTAGAAGGGGCATGTAGTTATTCTTTTTGGACTAGTAATTTTTTTTTTTAGTTGCTGTAAGGATGTTTTATGTAAATATTAAAAATGTTAGATTCTAAGCTGATCTAATGACTAATTTTTGAGCAACCCCATAAGAAATTTGAGGTACCCTCCTGTGTATTCTTTTTTACTTGAATGATTTCTGGGGATGTGACTGCTTCGGGGATTTTTTTAATGCTCTGAGGCAAGTCTTTGGCCTGGACAAATCAAATATACATTCTTTGTCTGTCACCTAGATGGTGCTTACTGTATTAAGCACAAAACTTGCGGAAAACTTGCTCTTCTAAGGGTGCAGGCTGCACGTTTTATCTTCACCCAAGAACGTGGGAAAGTTCTCTTAGTGGAAGAATAACAACACAGGTGTTAAATGAAGATGTATAATATTGAACAGAAAGATAAGTGTTTTCTTTGTGTTTTTCAATGTTTAAGATGTTTTTTTCAAACGGAGATATTACTGGATGATGCTGTTTTACCGTGGCATATGTTAATAGCTGCCCTGAACCCACTTATGCTCCTGTGCAAGAAGAGATTAAATGGTGCATAACCAACTTTTGCCAGATGCTTAACAGTGCAAAGCCTTCAACAATTTGTACACGAAAGGTATAAAACAAAACATTTGAGTTTGGAGACAACAACTCCATCTGACTTGATAAAAATTGATGCAAGAACAGTTGGCATAAAACGTAGGCTGCTCTGAACTAATATTGACCCAGTCTCTCAGGCTGGTGTGTGTCAGAGGAACACACGGGGTCACACAGAGCTTAGGCAGAGTAAACACTGAGTAAACAGAGTCACACAGGGTAAGCACTGATCGCTTGCATTGAGGGTTGCCAAAAGGTGTGGGACTTAGTTAAACAACAATTTTTACTGCCGCAGATGAGAGGAAGATTTTTTTTTTTTTGACCACATGGGCTTTAGCAGTTTGAAGATGATGAGTGTTTTGGGTGGGGTTCTGACAAGCTGCAGCTGCTGGGCTGTGCTTCCAGCTCTGCCACTGAGAGTATAGTCCCCCTGCCTTGGTGTGCACTGCCCCAAACCCTGGGCTCTGGGGCCTGGCTGATGTTGCCAATGTCCCTCTAGGGTGTCCCTGGAGCTGTCTGTCACGATCTTACTGGGAAAACCTAAAGGTCTTGCAGAGTGAGATGCTGTTGTTTTAAGGGATCCTCAGTGCTGAGACTTTGCTGTAGAAAGGATGGATCTTTATCTCTCACTATTAAAGTGAACTTCGACGATATGTGAACATTTTGTATCCATAACTAGGTGATGTATTGTCCTAAAAAGCTGGTCCTGGCAGCTGACATGACAGACTGAAATCATGTTCTCTCGTTTGCTGTTTTGCTTTTCTCTTCATGCTGGGAACTGAAAGGACATAGAGGTGAAAGAAGGGGCAGTTTATGGAGTAGTATCCATTAAAACTCAACCTCGGTATGTCTTGTTCTCGTGTTGGTCCAGATACTGCAATATCCTGAGTGGGAGTATACTTAGCCTAGCCTAGCTGTGGTTATTGGCATGCTTCAGGAATGTTAGGAGTATTTGGAATTTTTACTTGTTGCTTAATTTCATTTGCAAGAATCTCACATTTCTGCCGTTACTCCTCGCGCTTCAAAGAAGCAACACTTCAAAGCGATGTCCTTCTGGATACTGTGACACCAAACTTGCTCTTCCTTTAGCCTCAGATTTTCTCTTTTTGATTTCAAGAAATGTTTGTCTCTGCTGATGGGGGTTAATGGTCAGGGGCTTTGAAGAACCCTCTCTTGAACCCTGCCTCCCTTCTCTCTTGCTGTCTGAGCTACAACTTCTTTCTAAGAAGCCTAAGAACTGCTCAGGTCTGCTTTCTCTTACTGGACAGCCGTGCCTTTATTTTGATGGGCTGCTGTAACCATCTCTCTGTGTCTGGTTTGGGCAGTTTCTTGCAGTGAGACATTCCAGTGCACATTGTCACTGCTCTGCTCGCACTCTGCCTCCTGCTAAAGACCTCGGGGGGAGCTGGCCAGATATTTCTAGAAATGAGCTAAAGGAAAGCACGAGTGGTTTAGCCAAGGCCCTTCCAAATGGTGTGTAGACACAGCTCAGTCGCTCTTGTTGCCGCTATATCTACTGCAGTGTGGCCACCTATTTTGAAAGAAATGTACTTATTACATGGCAAGACCTCTGATGTAAATGCTGGAAGTAAAATGTCAACGGTGATAACATCTGTGATATACAGTTGTGTGCAAGCCTGCTGAGACAGTATTCTGGTTTACTGGGATCAATTTTGAGAGAGGGGAAAAAACCTTGGTTGGTTGGTAATTCTGTCAAGAGATGTATGGTACCCACAAAAACATGGATGCTGTTGTGATTATTTTGTGTGAAATGTTGTCTGGGCAGCTTGACCATGGGAAGAGAAGGTATGGACAAAGGCTGGAACAGTGTACTGCAGGTTCTTATTTTGGATGGATGGACAGATGAAAAAGGGCTGTTAATGAGCAAGCTTCAGGCTGGTCATTATTTAGTATGTGCCTTTTGCTGGGAAAGCTGGATGCTTCAGAGAAAGTCATTGTGATGGGCATGCTAGCAACTGTGAAAACACCAGAGTGGGAGGCTTTCAGAGCACAGTATTGATGCCAAGCTGTGATAACGAAGGTCCACATTAAGAACTGATAAATGACTGCTGCCCATAGCCCCATGGTACAGCCTCTGCTTGCTGTGCTGTTAGCAGAGCCCAATTAGTATCAAATAACTAGTCTGTCAGAGTTGGGTGGATACATCAGGACTTTTTGTCCAAAATTACTGGCTTGTAGTTGTTTTGGCCGTTTCCAGGCTCGTTGCACTGCACCCAGTTGTCACCAAGATAATGCTGGATGCCATCGCTGTGCCATGTTTTCCTCTTGTGTCCATAGTTTTCGAAGTTGATTTGTAGAGCATGTCAGCATCATCTCCTTTATAGGCTTGTCTGGTGGAAGTCAGTGCCATGTCCAGAGCTGCGACGCCCATGTCTTAGCTAGGATTTCCTCTTTGCTGTGTGCCACCCCACCCCCAGTGCTCAGTTCAAACAGCAGAGAGCTTTTTTTTTTGCCTATATTTGCATAAGCTGCCCCCAGATCCTGTTATCTCTCTACATCTCAGTTATGCTCTCGTTCGCTGCTGGGTTCCTGCCAGCTGGATTTATTGTTAATATTAGCAAGATGTAGCTGCTGAATCTGTTTTTTACGCATTTTTTCTATGCAGATTCCTTGCCTTTTTTTTTTTTGCCACCCTCTGGGTGCAAAATGGACAAATAGCATTACGAATAATCTGGACTTTTTCATTCCCACTTACATGCGCGGTCAAATTCCCTACTGTATTTGATAGCAAACTGAGAAGGCTGGGAGGGAAATTAAATCCATAGGAGCCAGTTGCTGGGGTGGATGGACGGAGCCGTGTTGTATGTGAAGCGTGAAGCATGAAAACCTGCGATATTTCATTTGTTAGCTTTGCTTAAAATGACTATCAGCTTCTCTTCCCGAGTGAATATATTGCTTTCAGGATGGCAGAGGAAGGGGCGATAGGGCAGTGGGAAGGAATTATCCCTTTGCATGCCAGCGTTTTATATTTTACTCAGCAGTGACTTTCTGTTAAGGGAAAAAAAAGCAAGTATGAGAGGGGCGGCGAATAAATGAAAAAAGTGGAATAAGGAGAAAGGTGGGAAAATAAGCTTGGAGGGGAAGTGGTAACACAGGTATTCTTGTCAAGTTAAATTCAGTCTTTAAGTACTTTTGTGCTGGACACAGAGCTCCTCAAGTGCTGTAGTGTAAAAGTGAATGAATTCTTATGTAAGGCTGTATTTTTACTGTTAGTTAGCTCTTACAGAGCCACTCAGCTTATGCATATGGCCAGAGAAATTATTTCCTATTTAGGGTACCCGTGTTCAATCTACATTAAAAGCAAAAGTTTTGTTGCTGTTAGTTCTCATAGAAGCCTTGATGTGTTTACTAACAGGAAGAAATGTAGCTCTGTTTTAAAGGAAAAATAGATCCAAGCCATATGTACAGTGCACGGAAGGAAGCATCTAAAATCTGGTTTGAGTAAAGAGCTGTTCTGTGATCTCTTTGTAGAGCTGAGGGGAGAAGTATTTTTTTGTTAACAATTCCCTTGTCCCAGTTTTGTTCTGCGGTTGATTTTTCTCTCCAGATTGGTTTGTGTTAAGAGATGGTAACAGTGTTTTAAAACTTATTATCCCCCAGTGGTAATACACCCTCCCCCAAGCTTAAAATTAAACATTTTGACAACGCAAGTTAAAACTTAAAAGATGGAATTTAAAGGTATGCCAGCTAAGTATGAGTGCTGGAGAATTTTTCTTGAATTACTAAGGTTGTCCTGAGCCTTATTTATAAACACTCACTCTTAGGACAGTTCTTGAATGATTTTGTCTCCCAGCAATGGGCTGCTTCAAACCTGCCTTAAGTCAAGCTCTGCAACTAAAGCAGTAAAAAGTGAAGTTTTCCCCTCTTATTTCTACCCTTGTTTCTCTAACATGGAGATTGTCCTGACTGTGTAAGAAGAAGGACGAGATGTGATTTAATTACTCCCCAGCTTTAATAACTCATCTGGGAACAGTGACAATTAATTGTACTGTACAGTTCATCAATCTTCACTGGATTGTGGATTTAAAAAAAAAGTGTTCTCAGCAAGACAGGGTACATGGAGCTTTTTCTTCTCAGTGTGATGAGATTGGTGGTACCAGACAGCCCCAGCTCAAGTGATGTTTCCCAATCTGGAGGTAACAGTGATGGAGGTAGGGGGGAATTGCTTGAAAATTCACAATCTTCTGTTGTCCAGGCAAACTACATGGTGAAGAAAAATAATACATTCAAATGAAAATTGGAAGGGAAGGCTGAATATTCTGAGTGTTGCATTCAAGAGATTTCTTTGTAAAGCATTGGTGATGCCAGTCAAACATGTCAACAAAGCGAAAACTTCTTGCATTTTCTTTGTGAGACTCAACCATGACTGAGACCTCACCGTGTTTACACTGAATGGGAAATACACCATTTTTATGCAAAGGTAACCAACTACATGCACATTGGGTAGCTGATGCTTAAATACAGGCTTTTGAGTAGTCCTATGAGAGACTCAAATTGTCAAACTGAAAAAACCAAAAAAACAAAAACAAAAAAAAAAAAAACCAAAACATTTTTGTGGTGCTTTTGAAGGACTCACTCTGAGAGGGCCTCACTTTGCTCAGTTGTGGATATATATCTGATATCTGACAGTTCCTGCTGCGGAGAGTTTATAGCCTGAACAGTCAAAACAGATACAGGCACACAGATGGAGAGAGTCATAGAAGTACTGGCAGCACTACACTTGTGGAAATCTTGGTCCCTTGCATCTCCAGAGTTCTGTGCAGGCACAGACTAATGCCAGTTGTTCATTAGGACATGTTTTGGATATTGAGTTACTAGAGACAGTATAATCAGTGAATCCTGACTGCAATTGCTTACTGATGGGACAGTCTATATAGTTTTACACCTCGACCTTCAGATGCTCAGACTGGAAGTTTCTGAATGATCCACTGATGGAATTGGACTTGTCATCATTCAGTGCCTTTGCATCTCAGGCACTCAGATGTCTGTAGTGAGGTGTCTCTGAAGTGACATCTGACCCTGAGAACTTATTTTGGAATGGGACCATGTACCTATCTCATAAAATGCCTGTCATAGTCTTAGAGGGTATAAGGCTGAAAGTGTTTGGTGTTCTCCTCTAGACTTTAGAAAAATTTGGCTGTGTTGATTTGGCTGTTATCTTACCTTTGTGATCATTGCTGATAGCCCTTCATTGAAAAATATCAGTCTATATAGCAATCAAGATGAGTCACATTGTTTGGCTGTTGGTTCAGTGTTGCTGTTCCAATTTTGGGACTATTTGGCCTGGCTTCCTTATCTAACCAGTGAGAGAAGGTGGTTGGGTCTGTCCCAGGCAGCTGCACAGATCACTGAGACTTCAGTTTTTTCTGTAAAGATTAGATTAATAATTTGAAAGTGAGAATTATTCACTGCTCTTCAAGTTCTCCTTTAGTGCTGGTGGTTGTAATAAAATAGAGAATTAAATTTGTTACGTTCAGTTTGGGTGCTTTTGTTATTGAAAGATGAAATCAGACCAAAGAGTTGCAGAAGTAAATTGAAGATTGGATGCGTTTATTGTTATTATTACTGGATGGCGAAACAGTACCTTCTACAGAGAACTATGAAAAAACCCTAAACAGTTAGATAGTGGATTCATCTTATCATCCTGTATCTTTCTGAGAGATAGCTATTTAACTGGCATTAATCATCTGGGTGATCTATAGTCAGTGATGTATGTCCAAAGGATGAGTCCTTCCATCCTGAGGCAGGATGAATCACAGCCTGGAGGTGTGATTTCTCAGCCAACAATAAAGGGAGCCCAGACAACTATAGCTGGGTGAGGTGGATCCTACTTTATGGCTCTGATTGTATGGACTGGCTTTTCTCATCTTAACTGTAGCTGTGAGAGTTGCAGCGATAATTACTCCTCAGGTATTATCTTTCCTCCTCTTGCAAAGCATGCAAGTGGGCCTGAGGACTCTGTTCTTCATCTATCCCTCTTATGAGCCAGCTGTGTCAAAGTAGAGGCAATGCTAACAAGGTGAAGGGAAAAGGAAGAGGCAACTGAAGAAGATCCTACAGGATCCCCACTGTTCTTAATACCATGTGAAAGACACCCCCGCCAGTTTTCCTGGGCTAGTTCAGGGTTTGGTGCTGAGAAAGATGGAGGAAAGTTTCTGTTTAGTTGAATGTGGGTTGGAGAGTGGGAGCCCTGTCAGAGGGGAGAAAGGGGTGAGGGAGAAAAGATTCCATAAAAAGAGTTGAAGAAAGGAGCCCAAGCTCAGTGTGCTGAGATTGGACAGGGAACGTAGAGGCAGGAACAGGGAATCATCATGAACGGGGCACAATGACTGGCATGCATGACTGAAGATTAAGAAAAAGACAGATGGAGAGAGAAGGTGGGGACAACTGAGCAAGCAGATTCTTCCCACAAGGAATAGGACAAAGAGGTTAGATTTCATGGCTAACAGATATTGGCTGGAGAGAATGGGTCTGAGATGAGATGTTTGTGGAGTGCAGGGTTGGAATAGCAAGTAGGACTGGGAGGAGGAGATGGTAGTGGGGAAGATGCAGCTTTTTGAAATAACAAGGTGAAAGATGGAACAGAAAAAGTACATTTTAGTGAAAGGAGCAGCTCTAGTTGTCACTAGAGTAAACTTCCTCTTTAAAGACTGGGGTGGAATTAACCATGCAAAATTTACTCTTATCAGCAACTGTCTGTGAGCCCTTGACATGCTGTCTCTTGTCTTCTGCCCTTAATATTTGAAATGATAATTTACTGAGGTTTCAAGGTGTTTTGTTTGCTTTCAAAGGGTCAGTGGGTTGAATTAAAAGCGCCCATTTCCGATGGGTGGCCACATTCAGCTTTCCATCTTGCTTTTGCCTTTGCTGGTTTTTTTTTTATACTGTATGAAGCTACATGCAAGTAGTTAAATTAAGGGAATATTACTTCTATCACAAAAATCAGAAATGCCAATGAGGAATTCTCTGTGCCTCTCCACTATAATGCAGTCTTTAATTATATGGTCACATGCATTCATCCCTTCCTAGTGTGGTGGCCTGAAGAAACAGACATGCAACTGTAATATTTCTCTCTCTCATCACCATTTAGATAATAAAATATCTGCCAGTAGAGTGACTTTTTATAAATGGCCACAAAAGTGAGGAAATTGCAGTCACAACACCCACTTTTTTATATACTTCAGCCACAAAAAGTGCAAATATGTAGGAACTTTTGAAGTGTCATTAACCTAGAACTCTTATTACTCGGAGAGACTTAACTCCACCAATATAGATGGTTTTCCTTTTTTCTTGGTATGTGATTTACATCTGATTTTCAAAAAGGCAAGCATTGCTGCATGCTAACAAATGCAGTGATAGATAATGATTGAAAACACAAACTGTATAAAGTAGAAATGATGCTAAATACTCTGAAAACAGGTTCCTAGGCTCTCTGGACTATGCACATAAAACTAGGGACACTAAATGGGTAGTTACTGTCAGTAGGGGGATAATATCCTCTCTTCACCCCGCAGAAATGTTGTAAAGTACATTTTGTTAATACTAATGAAGCACTCAGATATTGTGATGAGTGCCAGGGAAAAACCCCAGGAGGAAATTAATAATTCTATGTGCAGAGCTGGGCTTCAATGAAGAACAGTTACGTGGAGCAGAGGGGCCACACGTTGAACTCTGAGATGAGAACCAGGTAGTGACAAACTGCTTATTGAACACAAGCTGGCCACTCCACGGACAACAGAATCACTTCATGTTGGATGAAGCTGGAGTCTTGGAAAAAAAAAAAAGGGAATATTACTTTCTAGGCATCTTGAAGCAGATGGTAGTCCGGTTTCTGTTGTGACAGATGCTGCACAGACAATCTTATTTTTGCCATTCCTTTCTCTTATGGGCTTGATGTTACTTCCAAATGTCCTTTTTCTTGTGGTGTTATTCGTGTTCTAATAGATCTGCGTGTGCAGAGAGATGTAATGCTCCATACACAGTGCACGTTAGTTTTGTTTTACACTTGTGGCAAAAATGCATCCGTGCTCCTTACAAGTAAAACAATACAATTTGGGACAAGGGAGGATAAGTTAATGGCCTGCTGTTACAGAGCAGATAGTTGCAGTGCTGTAAGGGACTTTTGGGACTGGTGGCCCACAGATGAACAGCTCCAGGACAGAGTTCTAAGTGATTGAACTTAAGATTTCTTTTTCTATCCCTCTCTTCAGCCATATTGTTAGCACTGTGTTCCGTTGCCAAATGATTTAGAAACCTGCGTGCATTCCATTAAAATTTTAATTACAGACCCCTGAGTAAAAAGACAGCTTGATGGACCATAGGTGTTTTATTGGTTTAAGGTACAATTTGTTCCCAGCTGCCTTTGTGCCCACTCTGCCATTTTTTCTGCTTCCACTGAACTGAAGAGAGGTCTTGTCAAGAAGTTGAGAAGAGAAGCCTTGAAGAGAAAGCCTTTTTGCCAGGAAACCCAGCGTTGTGATACACAGGTCTGACACTCCTACAACTGTGATCCTGGTCTGTGAAGATGACTATGATCACGCCTGCGCCACACTTTTAATTGTTCTTCACTGAGGCTGCACACGTGTAGTTTTTTTTCCGGTTTCTGCCAGGATTTGTGGTTAGCCTGGCAAAATAGCCTCTATGGGCAGTCTCCATCTTCATGCCTGCATAAAGTTTCAGGAGTTGTTGACAAACCCATTGTGTATATGAAAGCATTTCTGTGCATTCTCTTCCTCAGTGGTTGAGTGGGATTGTGGAAGAAGCTGCCTGGTCTTCAAGAGAGTACTCAATAACTTGCAAGTACCATGGATGTCTGAACCATCCATATACTGCTGAACCCCGCAGAACCACTTGTGCTTCTGTTGCATTCTGGTGGTGATTTGTTTTAAGATTTATATAAACTTGCTCAAAGTCTCATCCCTAATCAGCAGCTGTGCAAAACTGCATGGAGTACAAATGGATCTTCCTGGAAATTGCCTCCATGGCTTTCTCTCTTGATTCTTTGGTGTCTAGTAAGAAGCTGGCTCCGATCAAAGTTTTTTTTCTGCTGGGATGCTTTATTGCACCTTGCCTCTTAATATTTTCTCATATGATGCAGAGGAATCACTCTGCAGCCTCGATGGGAGAGGCTTGGTAATGCAGCATCTCTTCCACCTGGCTGCTGCTTATTGTTTTGGTAGCAGTCTAGTACAGAAACTCTTGTCTTAGTCAAAAATGGCTTAATGCAATCAGTTTTTTTGGAAGATACGTAAAGTAGATATCTGGATATTATTCAGCCTTGTTCCCTCAGAAATGAGGCAAAAGAAGGGTGCAGTGTGGGAGGAGAACCATCCCTCTGAGCACGGTTATGCCCTACGGTGTGTTGCATCACAGCATCCTGGACCCTGCGTTTTGTCCTGGTAAGGTAAAACACTAATAAGGTGCCAAAAAGGCTAGGAATCCAAATGCGAGCATCTTCCCCCCACTTCCTTTCTTTTCATTTACCCTGAAGCTTTTATTTGTAACTTGAGATGCCTGTGCTGCACTAGTTGAAGCCGTGGTGTGTTGCCCTGCCTAAAGCTGTCTGACATCCTACGGGGTTACATGCTCTGAGAGTCTTGTGTAGACTTCAGCATGAACTAAGTGGGTGAATTAAAGCACAAGGGAACGTTAAGACCCAAAGTGTTGTCCAGCCATCCACTTGCATGTTTTGCACTGCCTGTTTTGTAGGAGGTTGCTCAACTGAGTATGTTCACTACCTTTTGTAAGGTCCTGCCCTTGTAAGTTCAGGTCCAGGCTAATTTGAACGCAAGTTATGAAGATGGCATCAGAACAGTCTTAAACAAGGGGGAGTGTGTGTGAATGCCGATGAAAACTCAGGGTTTTGTGGGAAATGGTGAAGGTTAGGAGAGCATAAACATTCTTTCTTCTTTGATGAGAGAATTTGAAGCTCTGTTGGTATATGCAGGCCCATAAGAATGATATATATGATGACAAATGGAACACATGAGGTTGGAGGGTATAGATGGGGTGATATACAAGTATATTATTGGCATCTGTTTACATCATTTCTTTATGCCCTTATAGATTCCTTTTTTTTTTTTCCCAGTTAAATTGAGATATACAGTAATTTTCCTGTAAACCAAAGGGCAGGGATGTTATACAGGCCCTGATTTGTTTCAATGAGAAGAAATCGCTCTGGATAGCGATGTTAAATTTTTTTAAATTTGTATAAGGAAAAGAAAGAAATAGAAAGCTTCATGTGTTCAGCAATGTGGACAGATAAATGGTGAAGATACCAAGAAGTGAATTTGGATTCCTGCTGCTTTCTTGATTGGCAGGTAGTTGTAAAAACATACAGGGATACTGTGCTTTGAAAAGGCAGTGAGCAAATGCAGGCCACGGCAGAGATCTCAGTTCAGCTGCTTCTGAAATTACATAGACACCCCTGATTTGTGCCAGTTAGATTGCTGGTTCGAGGCTTTGGTTAATATCAAAAGTAGTGCGTGTACTTTGATGTTAACACTCTTTAATGTCCAAGTTTACATCTTTGTTTCCGTGATTTTTGAAGATAAGACCCGAACGAGAGGGAAGTACGTAGTTCAGTGGAGCTGACAGTGGTAACCTCACTGCTCTGGAAAAGATTTTTTTCCTAGTCTTTAGAAAGGCGTTGCAACAAGCAAGCCCAATATGTATTCTGCTGCGAGATGCCTGTGGACTGTCAGTCTTTTTGCCATGAAAAAACCCAACATTTTCTAATGGGAATTTCTTCTTTACATCCAGCTGGTTTTGATGTTACAACTCTGGTGCATCTAAAAAAGCTAATTGAATTTTATAGGACAAACGTGTTAAATCTCATCTCCTCTGCAAGGAGAATATGTTAATAAAACAAATGGCTGACAACACTGTCAGGAGTCACTGTAGAAGTATCTAAAGGTATTTTGAACACAAGTTGTCTTCTAGGTTTCATGTTTCGAGGTTTGTGGTAAAACAGGTATGAACAATGAGATTAGCATAAAGGTATTATTCTTAATCTGATTAATTGGGGAGTATGAGGTGAGAGATATTTGTGTTATAGCTCCAAAAGTTTATGGTTTCTCTAGAAAGGGAAAAAAGGAATTCTTCTTGGTGCCAGCAAAGATAGACCTTCTGTCCTGCACCGGGGAAGAAAGAATATAGCTGCTTATTTGAAAAAAAGCTGCTTCTGCTTTTTAGCAACCTGTAGAGATGCTGGTAAATCAAGACCGCTGCTATTATTCAGGGTTTTTTTTGTGAAGCTTGTTAAAAGCCATCATTCAGCCCTTAAGATAGTTAAATTGTGAAGGGGGGGGGAAGCAGTGTGTTCTGGATGAAATTTCTCTGCTGCTGATGGAGTAGCAGGAGGGCGGGTTGGGGTAGGCATGTTGAATTCAGGGCAATAACACCTTAAAGGTTGATTTGTTTGTTTTCTTCTGATTTCATGTGGGTTTTCTTTTCTTTTGTTGTTTTCCTTCCCTTCGGAGGGATGTGAGAAATAGTTATTAGTCAACAGTTATGTATTTGTGGACAAGTTGTGCAAGTTGTGGACAAGCAGTTTACGTAATAGCAATGGGAGGTACACTCTGTTTTTCAGAACAGGAACATTTAACATGCAGGGTGATATGCAGGGCAGCTTTGGGCTGACTGTTCAACGTATTCTGCCTTCAAATCTAGGTGGCCCTTGAATCCTTCATGTGCTTATTTGCTATATAAAAATCCTTTTTCTCTTATGAAATTGGTTACCAGCGTTCTATGCATTTGGTGAGTGAAGAGGACAGAGTTGTGAGAAGTGAAGTGGGTTACAGAGCACCAGGATGAGATTTGAGGAGCAGAAAGATCTTCAAGTCCAGAGTTCTCTGTGAATTCCATCACTCTCCCACAACAGTTTTACCCAGGCTGGAACTTGCAAGTTCAGTCCCTCATGACAGTTTTGTATGAAGTGCTTGTGGAAATTTTGCTTCCCATTAAAAAGTGTTCTGATTCTTTTTTTTGTTTGTTTTGTTTTTCAAGAGGAGGAAGCACCCTTTCTGAAATTAGTTTTGTTTCTTTTTGCCTCACTTTTGTTCAATGCAAGTGCTGCACCTTTTTCTCCCACAAAATGTATTAGCAGAGGAAGATGTTTTCCAGTTTTGATTCTGTCATGCGTGGTATGCTTAGAAAGAGTTAGAATTCTTAGTGAAACACTTAAGGGGCAGTTCTACTTTGTTTTTTAAAAATAAAATAATAAACCAAAAAAACAGTAGAACTTGGTAATCCTCTTGTTGGAATACTTTCTGGATTGAAATGGATCCTCCTTCATTGACTATGCTTTTGCATTCCTCTGCAGCACACAGAAGTGACTATACTCCTGGGCATTATGCAGTGACTATTTTTTTTAGTCTATTTTGCTTTGTATGTAGCCAAGTGAACTTTGCAGGTGATTTCCTTTTCACTTTCCCAACCTCCTTTCCATACAAATCATGTTTATTTAATGTTTTTTTCAGCGATGAAACTTAGTTTATTTTTCTCTGAAATGAATGTTGCCTGAAGATCTTGGTAGCCAAGAAGAAGTAGAAGGAAAAAATAAGTAAACATTGAAATCTCCTTTTGCCAGATTGTGCATAGATGAAGCCAGCAGAATATGATTAACAATTGAAGAATGCTCTTTTTTAGCTGCTATGGCTAGTGTTGTAGGAGGAGAGTGCTGGTTTAAATTGTTCTCACGCTTTCTTTCTGAACATTGGAGCGTTTTTCTAACTTGGCTGTCTTTATGATCTCAGGTGTCCATTGCTTAATAATAAATGGAAATGTGTAATACTGCTTAAAACAGTTACAAGCACTTAAGTACCTGTATGTGGTTGACTGGTAAAAGTTTGCTGCTAATATTCCAATGTTTTTTAAAATCTGTTATACAGCACTAAGGTTAGCAAGACAAAGGCAGAGATAATCAAAAAAGTGAAGTCTGAAAATCAGTTTTGGTCATCCCTAGTAGCTCTGCTGTTTGAAATAATGCACTAATGTCCAGAAGATCATTCAAAGCATCAAATTGTTTGGTGTACAGGGGTAGAGAGTTTTCTGGGCCAGTTTCTCCTTCGTTTGAATACATCCTTTGCTATAAACCTTACGTTTGTTCTGCAGGATTCTTCTGAATTACTCAGACTACTGGTGAGGAACGTGAAAAGTCTCATTTCTGTGCCCAGGTGTCTAACCTGCCTGTGTGGACACTGATGTGCAGACACCATGTATCACACAGAGCCCCTTATGCAGCTGGTTGGATTTTATGGCATGTAAGGTGGTGGAGCTGAATTCTGAATTTGTGGTGCCTGTGGCCACACTTGTGGACATAGAATGTACATCTGCACAGGGGGGATGTGCACGGTGTTCAGATTTCACCCCGAGACCTTGACGAAATCATTGTCCAACAACTGAGATTGCAGCCACTGTAAATCAAGGCAGCATAACCCATAACATACTTTTAAACAGCTGGTGTGCTTCTGAGGTCAGAGGGACGAGGATAGAGTGGAAACACTGACTCCTACTGCAACTGTGCAAAAGGAGGCAGCAAGAACTAAATTTCGCAACTAAATAGGTGGTATCTGCCATCTAAACCAGAGGGTTGCCTGGGTTGTTGCAAACAGCTTAGCCATTTGCTAATGATTTCATTTAGCAGTTGGAACCCACCCAAGGAAAAAGGGAGGAAATATCGATTCTGTTCGTATGCAACACTACAAGTAACTTTTTCTTTATTCTGTCAAGGTGCCTGCGCTGAAGATGTTGCAGAGGAATATGGTGCTCCAAAGGGTTTATAACTCCTCTTTCACTCTTTTGTGACTATTAAGCATGGCTAATCAAATTTATACCAGGCTGCAAACGGCTTTAAGGCCTGATGTTGCTGCTGGCTTGGTAGAAAGTGTGACAGCACAGAGTATGTCCCCCAGTGTCTGCCCTCAGATAGGCATAAACGTGCTATTAGATGGTTGAGAAATATATCCCCCCCAAAACCCTCCTGGGAATTTATTGTAGTGCCTTTGATGTAACTAATTAGCCTGCTCAAAGTAAGCAGTGACTAACAGTCTAATAACTGGCTAATGGCAGAAACTTCATAATGTTTTCAAATCAGGATTCTTTTGAGTTTTGCAATAGGCTGAGGTGGTTTTTCCTTCTGAGAAACGGTTGCCAATAGTCCGATCCTCGTGTCTGTCATTGTCTTAAGTTATATTTGAGTGTCTTGGCTCTTTGAAGAGGCTGGATGTTGGGCAATGATCCTGGAGAGATTCTAGAAGTGCTGAGCTTGAGTTTTAGCCCCGATCAGCAGACTTTGAGTAAATGTTGTAGTTTGCTTAGGCTGTCGCACTGTAATTTGCCATCTCTCCTGAATTTTGTAAGGTAGAACTGTTTTTACAGAGGAGAAATGATAAAGTAAGGTTGGTTTTTCTAGAGATTTCTTTTTCTCGTGTGAATTTCCCAATCCTCAAGTAGCAAAATCAAAACATAAAATTTATTATATCTAGAAGGGGCAATGCTCTTGCCTGCCTTCTCGTTCTTCAAATTTAAAAGGAGAAATCACACACTACATGTTAATTTTGCCAATTAATTCTACCTTCAAATATCATCTGCATTATGGCTTTCTTTTTTTCTTGTCCACTGGAACTACAAAGCACTTGTAATACTGAGAGCCCCTTTCTCATCAAGCTAATGGCACAGCATTTCCACGTGCTAACAAACACCTCCAGCACATTTTCCAGGCACAGACCATTTGTGCCCAATGGCCGGAGTGTTTCTGGTGCTGGACGTGGCTCTACTTTGCACAGGCAGTTTCCCTGAGTCCCTGGGATGGCCGTGTGAGTAAAGCAAGCAGGATTTGGGCCTTGCAGCCCCCCAGGAAGGTAAACTTTAAAAGCTCACCACCTGCTCTTTGCCTAGGTGCGGGGTTTAGTGTTCCTCCTGGCGCGACCGATGCCGTCACTAACACCTAGAGCAGAGCGCTGGGGGCTGGTGTTAAGTATCGCCGCAATAATCCACTGTCTGCCAGGGGAGAAACACGGAGCCCTGAACCCCGGGGAGGGAGAAAATGGTTTTCAGCTGGTTTGATTTAAATTGTTTGTTTTTGTTATTTTTAAAGCCTGCGTGGAAACGGGCTGGGAGAGAGGGCTTGTTGAGGAGTGAGGCTCCCACTTCTTTGGGGGCTGACCTTGGGAGCTGCTGGGAATTAGCCCCTCCATTAACTTCCCGGAGCCTCTGAGCCCTGCAGGCTGTGGCTGTGGCTGGGCTTTGCAGGGGTTCAAGCTCCACATCCCGGCTGGCTGGTGGCTCTGCTGGGCAGCTGGAGGCAAACTTGGCCAACAGGATATACCGTGGGAATCTGGTTCGCAGCAAGCGACTTCAACAGCTTGTTCTGAACTCATTGAAGACAGTGGGATGGCTCGAGTGTCAGGTCAGTAACTTCAGGCGTGTGTCCAAATGTTACTCCCTTTTTTCCCCTCCACGTCCTGCGTGATCACCAAGATGTAGGTTCAGGTGTAAGGCAGCCCAGCCCTACCTGCTTCCCTCCTCGTCCACCTTCTGAGGTTGAGAGTCCTGGCAATGACAAGGAGGTTTCTGCAGCATCCTGTGACTTTGTGTATGAGTAGCTGTGTGTGCAGCTGTCTCTTGTGTTTCCTAAGTAGGATTTTTTCAGTTTATAGGAGATTTTTAACACTGCCCTGTAGATCTGATGCTGGGGTTTGTAGATGCAGGGTCTCAGTTAAATTCAGTGGGTCTGTTTAACTTCAGCCAGCTGGTTTTAGTTGGGAGCAGTTGGGGAGGCAGCAAGCAGTGTAAACTCACCTGGATAACCAAAAACTGGAGATTAAGACGTTGCTACTAACAAGGCTCTCTCTGATTTAGGGAAAAAAGTTTTAACCTGAGTTTTTTTAAGCTGCTTTGTGCCGTTCTCAGGTTGCCCAGCAGTTTGGGGCACGCAGCTGGAAAGGGCTGTGAGCGATGCCTGGCCGAGGGCAATGCTTTGCTGGTTTAGTGCTGGAGCAGTGTGGGCTCTGCACAGGCCCAGTTTGTCTCGTCCAGGCCAGTGGGAACTGTGCCCCTGACCCAGAGGAGTGCCTGATCAGGCTCTGTGCCCAAAGTCAGAGGCACTTTATCGATGCGCTGCCTTCTGTCTTCCTCTGTGCTTTCTAAAGAGGGGCTGAACTGAGTCGTGCAGTAGGTGCAGCAGAAGTGAAGGCACGTCTCCTTTGAGGAAAAGAAGGGAGTGTGTGTGGAGTGTGATGCAGATATTGTAGGGTCCTCTCTCTGCTTCGTTGATAACTCCTTTTTCTGCCAGTGGAAGTTAAAGGCGACAACAAAAGAATATAAGAGGTTTTTCAAAGCAAATGAACAAAGTACAACAGGTTTTTCAAAACAAACAAACAGAAGCACAAAGGAGCTGTGTATTCCTATTCCAGCAGTCACAAAACAGTTCTTGGAAAATGCCATACGTATGATAATGGAAAAATAACGGAGCTGAAAATCCATTTCAAGTGGGAATATGAAACTATACATTTTCAGTGGTGAGCTCCAATTATTTATAAGCACAAAACTCTTGTCTAAGGTATGCTTAAGCATTGCAAATAAAGTGAGTACAGTGCTTGTTATCTAACAGATTTTGTAGCCTCTCGTGTGATTGGAGTCTATTTTTAAAACCAGTTATGAGCACTGTGCTTCGTGTCTGTGTTAGTGTTTCCAGAGCGCGTACTTCTCGTGCAGTTGCTCCAAATGCAGGAAAATAACAAACTTGGGACCAAGAGCGCCCAATTCCAACTACTGTACCCGCCCAAAGCAAGATTTCATTTACAACACGCACGGTTCTTAAAGGCAGGCACAATCCTCCTGCTCTGTTCCCTCCTGCTTTGCTCTTTAGGTGGCCAGAGAGCTGTGATCAGTGTGTGTATGCAAAAGGTGCAGATACAGGTGTCCAAAGGAGCCTGGCAATTGCTCTGTTGCATCATTTCGAGGAAGAAAATATCAAGTGTCAAAAACTTAGACTTTCTTAAACATGAGGGAAATTGCTTTCTTACTTAGGTTTCTGTTCTATTAAGAATCTAAATAGTCACTCCTTTTTACATTCCACCTTACCCCTTCCTTCATGCTCACAGCAACCTAAAATGCTACTTTTCTGGGAAAGACTGATATTCTGACTTCAGTTTTGTAATTTAATGATGGAGAGTTTCCTTAGTAAACCAAATTTAGAGTACTAGAATGCTTATCTTATATCCAGACCTTGAACATAAAAGGCATTTTATACCAGCAATTGTTCATTTAATGAGCAATTGCAGAGTGCAGGACGGTTAAGGGATTGAGCTATATGCACCATTATTGCAAGAAGTATTCTGAAATACCAGAAATAGGACGTAAGCTCTGATCAGGGGGACTGTGAGCACAATTACCTTCTTTTCAAATCCTTCTGTGACACTGCGGGAGGAAAAAGGACTTTGAAACTTGAAAGGAAAGAGCTTGCTTTCAACCTCAAAAGCTAGGAGGAAAGGGCTCTGAAATTTGCTCAGTATTCCCAATTCACCATTAGCCTGTTTCTTCCTTTAGCCTCAAGGCATTCTCCGCTTTTTGAAAAGATGTTAAGAAATTCAGTCACAATAGAGAGCCTAGTTTTGAACATGTTTCACTCGGTCCATTGAGGTCTGGTCTTCAGCCTTTGTGTGGGGTGAATTGAGCTGAGCAGCAATCTGGTTGGGGAGAGGTGAATGAGCAGTCTCTGTGCAGTCACAAATTCTGGCAAAGAAAAGATTACCCTTTCCTTTATTTTACAATATGCATTCCTGTACAATCCTGCTAGTGGCAATATGCAGAGCCGAGCTTGTGCTTAGGTCAATATGGAGCACTTGGTTTATAGCAACTCTTGTTAAGTTTGTCTTGTAATTGAAGCTGCTGTTGACCTTGCTTGGAGACCATTTGTAAAACCGTTTATTTAGCATAAACTGAAATAATAAACCCTCCTTCTCTTAGGCCGATTGTGATAGGGTGACATTAGTTTGATTTAATGATTAGCCGCCTGACCCCTCAGCTAGAGAGAGCTGCTTGAATAGGGAGAGTTCACTAGGAAGCACACAGGAAGAATACTAATGAGCTTGTTAAATTTAGCATGGCACCAACCACTTTTAATTCCTCTAATGGGAGAAGCACTGCCTCTGAGAGAGAGGGAGGGAGATGGGCAGAGGGGGGGAAAGGGAGAGAGAGGAAAAGAGGGAGGAATGCTCATGTCCTGGGAGCCAGAGAATTTTGGTCAAGAGAAGAGAAGAGCTTAGAGGGACCGTCAGCCAGGGTCTCTTGGACTGAGTTGTAAGTACCTTGTCCTTTCTCTTACCCAGCCGAAGTGTGTTGGCAGATCACTCAGGAGATAGTAATGCTCTCTGAAAGTTGCATGCAGAAATGTGGTGATGAAACTTAATATATAAACAGATTTAACTGGGCTGGTGCCGTCTTGTTTAAGCAGGGGTGTCTCTGAAATGCATTGGGGCTGATTTTTACTGTGGTGTAGCAAAAGATTTCAACTTTTTTTTTTTAGTTGCTGACTTTAAGGGGTTTAAAGTAAAATAGCTTCTACTTTGTCTCAGTCCATGACAAAAAACAAACAAACAAAAAAATGAACAAATTCAACAGGGAAAGAAAGTTGAATGGATTTTTTTCAGTAGGTTTTGGTTTGTCCTGAATTTCTCAACTTTCTGGGTAAAGTAGCTGAGCAATTTAAAAGTGCATTTATTCAGGGGTGCTGTCCAGTGTGAGTTTTTTGAAAAAGCTTTTTGATTCAGTGAGGTGCTCCACAGTGCTCAGCACTTTTAATAAAAACAGTTTCTGATCAGAATAGCAGGAATAAATAAGGTATTTCTCAAGGGATGGGAGAATCTTGGATTAATGTGATCATTCCAGACTGGGCACTTCTAATGCGTGTCTCTGGCTGCTGGCTTGTTAAGTCAGAGTAGGGGGATACACGAAGAAAGAGAAGCTTATGCAGATTGCTCTCGGGGTGTGATTATTTTTTCCTTTTGCTTTCCTCGTTTAAATCTTCTCTCTTACACGTGCAAAAGGTGGGATGAATTATACTGGAGTTGATGGGCTCCCACCAGTGGGAAGCAGGGGGAGATGAACTTTGGCATTCGCGTCTCTGCAACGTTTTAGTCAATCAGATGTTTCTTTTGACCCTAAAGCTGGCTGCTTCTAAAAGCTGAGCAGAGCAGTAACAGAACAGTTCTCGTGTGTTTGGCTGTAAATCCCCTTTGGCAGATGCTGCTGGAGAAGTGGGCTGTTTGCTTACATTTTTGCTATAGAATCCCACTTGTTGCCATGGCGGGCAGTGTGTTTCTGTCAATAATTTGGCCTGGCGCGCCTTGCCCGCGCTTCCTCCTGAAACTTTATTGAGCGATTCAGTTGAACCAGAGCAGGATTAGGCAGCTCTCCCCTTTTGGCACGCTGGAGCGGCTCGCCTGCCGGGGCTCTCGGCGGCGTTACTTACTGCAGGAGGAGTTTCCTGCTTCTGCAAACTTCTCGTGTCCTGGAGCGATGGTGCTGTCAAATTTCTCCTCTGCTCCTGACCAAAATACAGCTCGGTGCCGTCGGGGCATGGGGCAAACGCTTAGCAAAGTGTCTGGCCAAAGGATGTGCCTTATTATTGCAAAAATGCCATCGTGCTCAGTTAAATACTTCTGAGAGGGTTCTTAGGTGGTAGACAATGTACAGAAACGTTTTACTCGTTAACAGCACATGGCGATAACTTCATAGCAGGGAAAAAAGTGGATGATGCAGAAGGAAAAACACTGCTTTTATTTTTTGCCTTTTTTTTCCCCTCCTCAAGTAACCAAAAAAGCAGAAAGCTTATTAAAACAACCCATATTTTTCCTTTAGTTTCTAAGTTACTGGAAGGAGGTTTTGAATTTCATTCAGCAATTTGAAAAATCAGCCTTTTCCATTATAGTCCCTGGTACCTTGATTCATGACACATGCATGTTTTGAGAAGGCAAGTATGAAAGTGGAGCCTGCAGACAGACATCAGCTTCTTGTTGTATCCCAGGATGGCAGTTTTAACAAATATTATCTTTATATGGAAGAGTAAAAGAACTGCTATCCTATCTGATCATCTGAGTGATTATACAGCCTCACAAATCACCCGAGCTTTCTTCTTTCCGAGCCGTTTTAGCACAGGTTAACTTGTTCTGCTTAAGGGTCTGTCAGAATTTCAAATGGAATGTAATCCCCTATTTTTATAGGAGTTTACATCTCTTCAGTGAAAGTTCACTCTAGGTTGAAATTTAACATAAAAGACTCTGGCTAAAGAGAAACCTGATGGAAAATATGACTTTGGGGTGATTTATATTTTATTTTTTTGTTATACAAGTGGGTTTCTAAAAACCTCCTATAAGTTTTTAAAGTTTTAGACTCCCTTTTGCAGTTCTGTAACTGAAACCAGCTTCGGTGTAAAAAGTTGAAACCTTAAACCCTGCTAATCTAGAGCAGGGACCTGTGCCTGTGCATATTAATAAAAAGTAGAAAAGGGGAAAGGGTTTAAACTCTGTAATGATGTTGTCTATTTCCATTAACCCTTTCTCCTCAGTCCCAACCCTGCAAATGCTCTGTAGGGAGAATTACTGCTGACTGTAAAAAGAATTTTGCCCCTGGAAGATGCTGATAAGTCAGCAGACCCTGTTTGCTGTAATGCTTGGAGACAGAAAAATCATTAAGTGCTCAGTAGGCTGCTCTGCTGGGTTTTGGTGGTGTTGCTACTTGGGGATAGAGGCAGCAGGGAGAAAACTAGTGAGCAATGCGTTCAAGGCGATGGTGTAGTTGATTTATACATATAATAGCCAAAATTCAGCTCCAGGTATCCATCTGGACAGAGCTTGTGTCCACTCTGAGTTGTATAAAGGAACAGAGGTTGAGTTTTGCTGGCATCAGGCTTGCTGGAAGCAGTCACCTGGTGAATTGCTGGCTGGTGCTTTTGCTGTGTGAACAAGTCCACCAGGGCAAGGTACAACTGAAAACTTAGCCCTGCCTTCAAACCTCTGACAACTGAAGTGCAATCTTGGCGCTGGTGTCAATCATCCTTCCTTGCACGTGGTTGTAGAGTAAGAGCCCTTTAGCTTTATTTCCCAAGGGTGTTTTCATTTCCTTTTCTAGTTTCCATTTTCATGCCCAGTGTTTAATAATATGAGATTCCCTGTGCGTTTCTAGAACCTTTTTATCAGTGCTCCTTCAGGATGATGTGTTGGTGTACACTCGCACGTGCAGCGTGGCTGATCGAACGAGGCTGTACCTGGAGCACGAGCATCAGCCAAGGATCACAGCCAGCAATCAGTCGTGCTTGTTTAGAGGGGCCTCTGTGTTTTAAACCAATAATATAACTGAAGGAGAGTGTTTTCAACAGAGACCCGTGCACCTAACAAAGCCCCTGTGCCACATGTGTGAAGTGTGCCTGGGAACACGCATCTGGCTTTTGAAGGACAAAAGTGTGTCCCTGAGTGTTAAAACACACAGGGGAGCAGCAGGTTGGCTTAGAACCTAGTCCTGGAGCTGCCTGCAAGGAAGGCAGGTGGAGCCACGGTCGGGAGGCTCTTTTCCCTTCACAAGAGGCTTACTCCAAACTAGGGCTTGGGTTTGACCCTCCTAGTTATTATTATTATTTGGCCCTGCTTTTTCCTTGCCCCTTGTTTATCAAGAGTTCGTGGGTTTGTCTGTGTGGCTATGGGAAAAAAGAGGCAGGGGGATGTGCCCCACCACCCTGCCCAGGCACACAAGTGGTGACACTGTCAGAGCAGGTGGCCTCCTTTGTGCCTCCCCGATGCTGCTGGGGCTGCATCTTGAGCAACTGTGCCCGTTTTATTGTTGCCCACCTTAGCTGTGACCGCTCCCAACCTCCCTGCAAAGCTCCAGCCCCTCGCACAAGCCAACCCGCTGGGACCTAGAGCTGGGCTGGGTGGCTGGGTGTGATTTAGGGGCAGTTGATGGGGGTTCATCATCTCCTCGGCGTGACAAATCACCGCTGGGCTCCCTGTGAGGCCGGCTGAGCCCCCACCATCCCTGTCCCGGGGACACGGCGAGCCGTGTCTGCTGCGGCACAATTGATGGTCACGGCGGTGGGAGCGGCGGCACAGGGGGGACTGTGATCTACTGTCCCTACAAACACCCCAGCACACCCCGGGGGGGACTGTGATCTACTGTCCCTACAAACACCCCAGCACACCCCGGGGGGGGGCTGTGATCTACTGTCCCTACAAACACCCCAGCACATCCCGGGGGGGGCTGTGATCTACTGTCCCTACAAACACCCCAGCACACCCCGGGGGGGACTGTGATCTACTGTCCCTACAAACACCCCAGCACA
>VWZG01007393.1:866174-880021 GCA_013396735.1 Grallaria varia
CCACCCCCCCCCCGACGACCCGGCGAGCCCTGTGTGGTGCGGCACAATTGATGGCCACGGCAGTGCCCGCGGCGGCCCAGGGGGGGACTGTGATCTACTGTCCCTACAAACACCCCAGCACATCCCGGGGGGGACTGTGATCTACTGTCCCTACAAACACCCCAGCACACCTCGGCGGTGGTGCAGGGGGGACTGTGATCTACTGTCCCTACAAACACCCCAGCACACCTCGGCGGTGGCGTGGGGAGGACTGTGATCTACTGTCCCTACAAACACCCCAGCACACCCCGACCATCCCTCACAGCCACATAGGCACCTCCCGGCACAAACTTACACCGGCGGCAGGAGGAGGGCGGTGGGGGGAGAACTTCTTCTTCATTACGTTTGCTACGAACGGGCTAAAAAGTGTGCGTCTCTCTCTCTTTCTTCTCCCCTTCTCCTCTTTCTTCTCCCTCATTTTTTTTTTTGCAGAGGATGAAAGTCCTGGGCAGACCTATCACAGAGAGAGAAGGAACGCGATCACAATGCAGCCGCAGGGTGGGCAAGGCCTCGGCAAGATCAGTGAAGAGCCTTCCACGTCGAGCGAGGAAAGGGCCTCATTAATCAAGAAGGAGATCCATGGATCTATATCGCACCTTCCCGAACCTTCCGTACCTTACCGCGGGACGCTCTTTACCATGGACCCCCGAAATGGTTACATGGACCCTCATTACCGTGAGTACCCGCTGCTGGTTTCCTCGGGGATGCAAAGTTGGAAGGCTGTCAGATTTCATGTCACTTTGTTTGTCACTTCGTGTCGTCACCAGGGAGAAGTGCCTTGTCTGGGGGGAGAGCTGGTTTATGGGAAACGCAGTCCTTTCTTTTCCCCAAAGTTAAAAACCGGGGGTGCAGAAATTAACCACGAGCCCCTGCAAAGCAACTTCCACGGGACATCTCATCTGTTGCTAATCCTCCTCTGCCATCCAGGGCCGTGCTTGCTCCACCTCCCTAACACACGAATCCAAAGGGCCTCGTTAAAGAGAGCGCAGAAGGAAAATGAAACAGGCCTTCAAAACCCCTCTTTTAAAACAATGTGAAAATATGGTATCTAGAGGAGGAGGGGACTGTGCCTCGTACCGTGAGAATCTGGGGGATTGGAAAGCTTATTGCTCTGCTTTAGGAGTTTTTGTTCAGTTTTGGAGGGTTTTTTTAGACACTCACAAGTGTGTTTGAAAATACAAGGCTGATGGAGTGGTTTTGCAATTTTCTTTCCCTGAAGTTGTAAGAGGGAGGTAAAAAGGCAAATGGTTTCAACTTCTGAGTTCCTGCTCAGGCATTAATAAAAAAAGTAAGAAATTAACTGACACTTGAACACAGATGTGGAATGGATTTCTCCACAGGCAAAATATGAGGGAGTTAAGCAATTTTTTTTTCATCTGTTTCTAGTTTACCAAAAAAGAGAAAAAAATTCATTTAGTTCTGTAGTAATGAAGTACATCTTGAGGTGTCAAGGCTTGTGCCTTTTGATTATAGATTTATCACCCAGCCAGGATACAGGTTTGCCATTTAACCTTGCAGTCTCCAATTCCAGATGATAAGCTTAAGACCCACAAAGAGGGGCCAGTCTGCGTTTGTTTTTTTTCTTTGTTTTTTTTTTTTCTTTAAACATCATTCAGAAATTTCAGTGTTTTAAGGCAAAAGGTCATTAGCCAGACGACTGATTAGTGAGGACAGCTGATTAGTGTGTGTTTTTTTGCTAAAGAAAGTGCCAGGGATAAAAGCTAATTTTATCCCTTCATTAGTTGGGTTAGCAGCAAAGGGGAATGTTCACTCATCAGGGTGCAGATCAAAGTATGTCTTGCACAACCTTAAGTCTCACCAACCTCCTTTAAAAGGAAAAAAAAAAAGAGCCTGATTGTTAATAAGGATGGAGGCATTATGAGAAAACGAACACTTGTTGTCCTCGTAGTTTAGATGATTATTTAGGGGGAAAGTTTGCAGTTAAGATTTCAAGCTCTTCTTGGGTGCAGGCGGTTGGTTTTTCACACCCTCCGTGTTCCGCACTCCCTTGTACAGACCTGTTCAAACCCTCTGGGGGAGTTACTCCTCTCTCTGAGGAGGAGGATGTGCTGCAGCACACCCGAACACTCACACCCAGCACACCTGTTCATCAGCACAACCATCACACCCAGCACACCCAACACACCAGCACATCATTACAACCATCACACCCGCACACCTGTTCATCAGCACAACCATCGCACCCAGCACAGCCGCACATCATCACAACCATCACACCCAGCACAACCAACACACCAGCATGTCAGCACACCCAGCACTCCTGCATATCATCACACCCGCACATCATCACGACCATCACACCCAGCACACCCGCACATCATCACGACCATCGCACCCAGCACACCCGCACATCATCACGACCATCGCACCCAGCACACCCGCACATCATCNACAACCATCACACCCAGCACACCCGCACATCATCACAACCATCACACCCAGCACACCCGCACATCATCACAACCATCGCACCCAGCACACCCGCACATCATCACAACCATCACACCCAGCACACCCGCACATCATCATGACCATCACACCCAGCGCACCAGCAGCAGGCTCCTCTTCCAGGGTGGTGTGAAAGTGAAGCATGCACTGCTGCTCATGAGGGCTTATGGTCAGCAAACCCCCAAATCTACCTTTAAAACAAACAAACAAGTGTTATTGGGGAAGCAAAGCGGCTTTTCTGTTAGTAGGTAGTGCAGCTGGGGAGAGATAAAATGTGTGACAAAAACAACCCACAAACAAACAACAAACCTTGTGCTGAATTTAGTGGTGGTGATTTCCATTTTGACCATCTGAGCAGCTCCCAGGTCACCCCTTAAATCTTGTTCAAAGTGTTATTGATACTACAGAAGGCTCAGACAGAAGAAAAGGAGCTGGTCGGTCAGAAAGCGTCTGAGCTGTTTGCATTTAGTTTATTTCTTTTTATTGTCTCAAATTCACCTTTTGACAAGAGTTGTCAAGATTTAACGAAGCGACTGTGTCTGTGTTGTGACCATTAACACCAGCTAGTTAGGCTGTGTGGACTACTAGAAAAGCATTGATGTCAGAATTTGAGAGAACACCAGAAGTTACCCAGCGTACAACAACAGAGAAACAGGAGAGGAGTTAATTTTAAATGAGCAACATGATCTTAGAGCAAAAATCTGAGTCAGAAAGCATCAGATGGACAGACCTGCTTCACAGCTGCTGCGGTGAGTTGTACATTTGTATTCACTGATTTATAAAGTCCCTCAAGCTATTAATGTCATATAAAGAGCCATCATGCTTTTATTTACCATTAATAGCTATGATACAGAGAGACAACTAAAGAGACAAATGTCTGGTTAGATTTATAGGAAAGCAGACAGTCTTACTGAAAGTTTCATAGTGGTTGTATCTTTTATATATGTATGACATGCTTTCATCAAAGTGGCAGCTGTATTCAGACTGACACTTTTAGTGGTCCATATGAAAGAGGCTGAATAATGTAAACATACCCAAGTCCCACTGTAGCAACAGGTAAAGAACCAGCAAGGCTATTATTTTCTTTCTTAGTTTCTTGCCAGCTTTGCTGGGCATGTGGATAGAAAATGTTGTTTTAATTCAACATAGGCAGATATGTAAACACTCATAGTAATTTCTTAGTTTCCCTGTGGTCGGAAAATATAGACTTTTCAAGATGCCTAATTTGTGCTTCTATTTATACCTACTTTGTATTTAAAAGTGTGGGCAGGCTTCCTGTAACACAGGAGAAGGGAAAATAATTTTTTTGAAGAAGGACATCTGTATATTTTTATGGCAAAAAAAGAAGATGATCATTTAAATCAATTGTGTGTGGAACGCATATCCCTTCCAGGAGCTGCAGCTATTGGAAACAACCTGAGTGCTTTGCATTTCGACATGTAAATATGCATGTGTCTGTGTGAATTGCAGGATTTATTTGTTGATTTAATTCTTTTCCTAATTAAAATGACTGATGTTGTAAACGTTGGTAATAATAGTTGCCATAAATGTGGAATAAATACCTCGCTGAGAGGGAGTTTGCTCTCCTGCAGAGTGTGGGTGGGGAGAAGGGCTGTGTTTCGAGTGAACCAGCTTTTCAAACAGCTGGGATGAAACATGCCATGGAGCTGGTGGTCCTTCTGCTCTGCCAGAGAGCTCCTCGTTCAGCAACTGGGAATGTGAGTGCAGTCCTGTGCTCAGCTCACCTTCTGTTCTCCAAGGGATAAAAGGGAAAACACCGCCCTCAACCAAAAGTTTTTCTTTTCTGTCTTTTTTGTTATGGATTTCTTGACCATGATTTAAACACTGCTTGGAAAGTGGAGGGAAGGGAGATGTTTTTGTTTAATTTTTTTAAAACTCTTGTTGCCTTAAAAAGGTATAGGGATGATGACAGAAATGCTGGAGTTTCCCTTCATGTGTTGCACCTTTCTTTAGTGAGGAGGGCAGGGTTACTGACCTCAATAACAGTGTTTCTTAAATGGATTTAAACCCTTGTATTTCTCAAACACTAATTCCAGGGGTAGTTAGAGCCCGTTGTTAATGTAAATTCTGTCTCTAGAGGTGGGGCTGGGGCAGGGGAGATGGGGATAGCAATAGTTATTCTTTGCCACAATTTCAATTTTCCTGCAGATTTATGGCAGTGCTAAGACTGTCTGTCTCACAAGTCATACCTCCTGGAAAAAATGAATCATTCCTGATGTAAACACTGCGATTTAAAACATACTGCTGATGTTCTTCCCTGAGTTTCACAGCTCATATGAAAGAATTGTTAGTACCTAATTAGCAAAGCCTGAAGAATTATCTTAAGTAAAAAGCAATGACAGTTCACTTGGCTCTGATCTAAAAATTTATATATACAGGAATGTATGGCCCTGGCAAGAATCTCTTTCTGGTAAATTGCTTCATCTCAAAGAGGTTGCACAGGAACTCTTTTTTTTTTTTTTTTCTTTCCCCCTTTTTCTATTCTTTCCCTCTCCACCCTCTCCTTACCAGGGATTCATTTTGCTGGTTTTGAAGCTTCTGTATCTATCTGGGGAAGTGGGAACTGCTTATTGCACATTTCATAGGATTAGCCCTCCAAAGGTATTGATTGCCCTCCGTTTCCACTGACTGTGCCCGCACTTTGTAAGGACTGGGCCTCACGTAACTGCCTGAATTGTATTAGCCAATGTTAGTGTCACCTCAAAATCAATTTGCAACAGGAACAAAAGACCCCAGCAAGGAAAATACAATGCTGGTTCGCTAGGTGCACTTGTTCATTTGCTGCGTTTTAATTTCTGTTGTCAAGAATTCCCTGTACTTCATCTCCCCATGGGAAATGAAAAGGGAGGGTAGGGGGAAAAAAGGGAAAAAAAAAAGGGGAGGGGGTGTGGAATTGGATTCTGTTTCTGCAGATGCCAACTGGTAACTGCAAACCCCGTCTTAAAATGCAATAATTAGAAAGCAATGGCTTTCCATGGCAGTGAGGCTTGAACCACAATGCCCAGCCAAGTGTGGTCATTGGACAGGGGGAGTGGTCCAGGCCACCAGCAGCAGATGAGCTCTTGGGAAGGTCTCCCCATTTGTCTTACAGAGGGGGAAATGGTGACCTCCCTTGTCATCTCCCTGGCTCATTTTGGGATTCTGGAGAGACAACCGATCCACTTTTGCATAATCCCAAACAGCAGGCTCTCTTAGCTCACCCCTAGTTTCCCAGTGTCTCGGGGTGATGGGAGCCTGAGACAGCTTCTTACAGAGAGTTTCTCCCCAGCCTGGTCGGACAGTGGCAGGAGACTGTCAGTGAAGAACCCTTACAGAGATTTAGAGCCAAGGTCTTTAAGTACATTGAAGTGCTCTTCAATTTCAAAGTGAGTTTGGCCTCTTAAATACCTCTGAAAAATCTGAGATCTGCTTCTTCAACTCTTTCTGCAGCATTTTGGAATGGGGAGGCTTAGCGCTCTAACAAAACTCTCTACTGACAGTGATTTATGGGGTGGTTTCCAAATGTTGTCAAGTAGGGATAGTTGAAAATCTAAAGCTTTTAATAAAACTCACGGGGAAAAAAAGCCTCTAGTACAAAAGTGAATGTCAGATTACTGGTGTCAGCTGAGCAACTGAAGTGTAGGTCTTTAAGAAAATTAGCGTGTTTGAAAAAACATTTTTGGGATTAAAAGTCTAAGATGTAATAGTATCTTTCAATAACCTCCAACAAAAACCGTTACTGTTCTCAAATTCAAACTTATGGTCAGAGTCAGCTTCAGTGTGAAATCTAGGAAGGTGCTGCAGACCTTGTAAGCTTAGCAGCTTATAAATTGAAATACCTTCTCCAAGATGCCTCCCAAACCTCCTGGGCTGTGTTTGGGAACTTCTGCTCATTCGTTACAAGTTTCTCTGGAGCCCTCTTGTGAAATAAGCAGCGTCTCTTGGGAGCCCTGGAGTTGCTGCCCCCGTGTGAGGGTCTCATTCAGAAGTAACAATTGCACCCAGAGATGTACATGTAGAGATGTCCTTCCTTCTGGATTTCTTTCCCTCCTCAGCATGAGACAGACTTCAGAAGTGCCAATATCTGAAAAGTCTGAAATATGATGTGGTTGAGAAACTGAAAGGTAATCTTTTAGTTTGTTTGTTTTTTTTCTCTTTGCTTTGTTTTCATGTTTAGGTGAATACACCTCTCTCTGAGTTGACTCTTTTCCTGTCATTACAGTAGCATTAATTTCAGCTGGAAACTATGGGCAGTGATATGGAAAGAGGTGATCCTGTTTGTGTGGAGGATAGAATAGAATATTTGATGTCTCTTATGGGCCTATAATTCTGTTTCACTTCAAAATTTAAAAAATGACTTGAAGATCGCATAAAATTTTATTAATTTTTCCTTTTTTGCTGTTCAAGTACAGGCTGTGGGGTGAGATTTTGTATGTGCAGTGGGTTTTTTGTTGTTTTTTTTTTTGAGGAGCAGGGAAGATAAAGACAAGGGACAAATGCAAAACCACCTGTTTAATGCATTCCATTTGTTTTTTCAGCTAAAACTTTTTTAGATGCTTTGCAGTCTGTGTTTGTTGTACACTGCCTTCACAAAGAGAGGCAGGATACATTGCTCAGAGCCACAGAATCATAGTTTAGAACTCTGGAGAAAAAGCCAAGAAATAATGTAATCCATCTCTTGAGCATGGGCAGATCAGCTGTCCCTAAATCAGGAGAGAATGAAAAGCTTCCTCAAAGTTGCTGTAGCTCTTGATACACGGGCATTGGTCACAATGCTTTTACAACTGAAGATCTGCAGTGGGTTTGGGTTGATCCTGTGCCCTTACAAGGCAGCTTCTCTACCCTCAGCAGCTGGAGGGTGGGGAAAATTACTGAGAAGCCAAAGTTTCCTCTTCCCTCGTAGAGATCTGCTAGCATGGGAGAGATATGATACTGCCCATTGCTGTGTCCTCTGGAAACAACCTCGGCCACCAAACTCTCCCCCCCAAAAAACCAAACCAACAAAGCAAAAAGGCAAATCACATAACTGTTGTTCTCCTGGCAAGATCACCAGTTCCCTCTTTGTTAGTTACCAGAGCAATCTTTGTGCTGTTGTTGGGCTGTGTAGTGCAAGGAGAGAGCCAAGTAAGAGAGGTATGTAGGGAACTAGTGGTCAAAAGAGGATAAGCATCGTTTGTTCCAAGTTTTGAAGCATCCCATAATGCCTGAGGTTACTGTCAGCTGGCTTTCTATGAGTGCTTGGCCCTGTGTGCATTTTTTGGCCACGGGAACGAGGTTTGAAAAGCAGCCCCTTTGGCTTGGCCGCTTGGAGCTTTGAAAAGGTTGGTCTGCACTTGGCCTCACCCGCCTTGCACAGTTTACCCATGTTTGTAAGGAGCTTTGGGGCTGCACCAGCCTGAGTCTCTGTGGCAAAGCACGGGGAACATGTGAACCTGCTGCTGGGTCAGTGCTCATGATTTTTGTCTAGAAGTGAAGCAGAGTCTCCTGAGCTGGTGAGTACAGGAAATAACCAGTGTGTGGTGTTTCACATAGCCAGGGAGGTGGGTTTCTTGCATTTGTGGCCAATGGTCAATGTTACTAGAGGGAATTTAGTTGTCTAAGTAGAGATTGGCACTTGAGTGCCATTTTCATGCCTGTGAAGGTCCTAGTTGATCAGTCTGCCAGCCTGGACAGACTGGTCTTTAGTGCATCCTACGTCCTCTCTGTTTACTCTGTATGAGCATCCTGGATAGCCTGGGGATCTAAGTGGGCCTGTGTGTCTGTTTAGGCAGAAGAATCCTCAGTTGTGTGTCCAAATGTAGAAAATAAACCTTGACGTTCAGGTCTTTTTTGCTCCATGTCTGCTCTCCCTGTCCAGCTTTTGTTAAGAGAAGCAGCAATAATTAGATTGCAGATTAGCTAATGTCTACAGTGTGCTCCACTGTTGTGATTCCTTTGGGTTGGTTTCCTTGCATTCTGGATGCTTGAGATCTGGATTGTTAGTGTCTTTCCTTGCTCTCCCTCTCTTGCCCTGGGGACTGGGATGGAGTGTGGGCATTGAAGGAGGGTGTTGTGGCACAGAGGATGCCTCAGGCTGGGCAGTGTGGGGGCACCACGGGCCTCCTCTCTCCATGGCATGGATCATGGACTTGTCCAGGGGAGTTTGAAAGGCAGCATGGTCCTTGTTATCAAGGTGCAGTTTAAGCTTGTCCCATGGAAGCCTCTCAGTACTAGTCTCCTGTTGGAGTTCAGGCCTTTACTTTTAAGACAGTTTTATGCTTTGATTGCTGAACCATTTTCAGGATCACTAGCAGGTACAGCTTTATGCCTATTGATTGAGCTCAGTACTTAGGAGGAAAGCCACTTAGCCATAGCCTCTGCTTCCTTTTATTCACACCTAGCAACTCAATTAGCTGCCTCTCAGTCTGGCTCTTTACCTCTGGCTAGTTTACACAGTACTCTCTAAACTTGTATTAGAACACTTCTCAAATTACTTACAGCTAGGGCTCTTGAGCTTGCTCACATTGGAGTCTGGAGATCACGTCAGGAATTCTTCTCACTTCAGTTGGAGTTGTATGGAGTTGTATGTACCTTTATTCATTTTTGATAATGTAGCTTACAACAACCACCAGTGTGGGGAAACAGTACTGTCCTAAAAAATCAGTGTACTTGTAGCTGGCTTTTAAAGAGTACAGCTGCTGTATTGCCATGTGGCCATTGGCTTGTGTGGTGGTGGTTAGCAAACAGCAGCAGGAAAGGCAATAAGTGCATGGGAATGTTGGTATGTACACATTTGTACACCATCCTCACACTTCCTTTCAAAAATAAGAGTTATCACTAACGAAACATTCTTTAGATTTTGGTGGGGTTTTTTTATCATCTTTCAGTTTTTGGAGTTCAGCACAGATAGCTCCCCAGATAACAGAATTGCTTTCTAAGTCCAGTTATGTTTGTTTCATGTATCGCACTGAATAAGGTAATAGAGAGGGTGCCCCGTTGTTTATTTTGGTTTCCTTTTCACATTTCAGTGCTGCCCTGAGCCATCATTTTTCCCAAACAGTTAAATGATGCTGATCCAGAACCCAATGAATTCAGTGAATCAACAGCTGCTGGCTTCAGTGAACTTTGGAATAATCCCTCTTTGCCTTATATTCTACCCTTCATTCTTACCTGTTCTCTGTGCTAGCTGTTATTTAGAATCGTAATTCCCAAGGATCCATGTTACCATTTGGTAAATGAGGAGCTGAACGTTGATATTCCTCGATCTACAGTCCCTGTTGAAGTAGCCCATGGTAACAAGCCAAAAGTAATGGCATAAGAAATGCTTTCAAATGAGTGGCTGATTATGGTAACAGCTGAGTGTAACACCACACCAAGTGTTGAAGCAAATAACTAATGAGCTAGCATGTGTTGAAACAAATTTCATTCCAGCATGTCAGACTCCTTAGTGTGAAAAGGTACTGAATTTGATTTGCATGTTTCTTTTTTGCCAATCTGCCTACAGATAGAACCGATGAAAGCTTCCAGCTTTCACCTTGACTTCTGTTAGACGTTCTTGTTGAAAAGAGATTGGGTTACTTGGGAGAACAAAATTTGGATCACAGCCTGTGTTATGTATAAACAGTGGTTGCTCACTTTAGGGGAATGGACCAGCATGGTACAGTGATAGGAAGCTGTTGGCACCAGAGCCATTCCTCATGCTGGATGATACTTGAATTGGCATCAACACCGGTGATCTACAGTGCTTTTAACAAGAAAATTGGTGCCAGACATCAAAAGCATTAATTTCCACTACGACAGGAGTGGAATTTTTTTCTTTTAACTAGAAGGAAAAAGAGGAGAACTAATCATGCATTGCTGGCTAATTATTGAGTTGCCCAGTATTTGGGATGTTTGATTTGGAAAGCCTGATGTACGGCCTGCTTGTGTATGCCCCTACTTTGCATGAGACTAGCAATGGTCATGGTCTATGCTTATTTTCATTCTTACAAGTTTTCAGTTCTTTTTTTTCTTTTATTTAAACGTATAAAGAGAACTGGAAGAAACCTCTTTAAATTAAGGCCAAGTGCCTGGTCTGGCTTTGTCTGCTCCCACAGAAGAAATTACAAACCTTGAATGAAGCCCGGAATGCTGGTCTGTAAAAGTGTTTCTGGGTTCTTGTGGGAAAATGGCAGGTCTCTTCCAAGTCAGTAGTTAGTTATCAGATTATCACACATCTGACGCTTAGTAGTGCCATTGCTCTTTTGTGCATTACAACCCAGGGCTGAGGAGGATGGAGGCTGCTGTGGGTGCTCCTCTCACAGATGTTAGTTTTGGATGTACACTCTGAAAAGGTGGTCTGTACCCTGTGGTAGGAATTCTCATATGAATGGGAAGGAGTCATCTTCAGAGTCCTTCTGAGCATGCCTCTAGGCCACAGTAATTTGGCAACATGCACGAGAAGGTCTTGGCTCCAGAAAATGCCTGGGTCTACTCAGTGTTTTCCACGTAATGACTTTTTTTTAATTAACATTGAGACCCTATATGTCTGCTCCTGGTTTGCTGCAGTCTTTCACAGTGTCCTGCTCAGCTGTTTGATTCAGAATCTCACCATTTGTATGGCTGGTTGAATTCTTCCAGCTGGGATTTCTTAGGGAGCTTCAAAAGCAGGTGCTTTCTCTTCCTGCTTCCATCCTGCTGCATAACACTTTTGAGTCCCACTCAACTTCAACTAATGACACCCTTTTATTTTCTCAGTGCAGGGAGCTGAGAGGTGCTGCTGGCAGGCAGCACTACTCTTCAGCCTAGCTGTATTTTACTTCTTGTTCTTCGGAGAGTGCCAAGTACTTAGAAGAAGAGGATTTAAAAACTGGTCCAGAATTGATTAAGTGCAAGAATGAGAAACCAGAAGTGGGAGCTGCAGCAGTATTCTTCCTCAGCCCAGCCTTTTTAGAACCATGGGGTCTTCTGTATTGTGACTTGTGGCTCTCAGAATAAAACCTGATGATATCCCCCTGAACTTTTCTTCAGCTCTGTAACTGGCTGATCCTACTGCAATGACATGCCACCAAGTCACAAGAGTGTGGTTGCCAGCCCATCACCTTCTCCCAAACAAATCCTGCTGCGTGACATTTGTGGTGAGGCCACATCTCTTTGAGTGAGCTGGATGCATCCTTCATGGCAGTGTGTGCACGTCCCAGGTAGCAGTGCTGCTGGCTTATTTGGAGTGACCAACTCTTTTTCTTTTAGTCCAGGATGTTTTTGTCACAGTTACAGTATGGTGGACACTGATACTAAAGGCTATTGGTGTGCAACATGGGATGCATGCATACACTGCATTAATTTGGTGTTTCCTCTGAGGCTTGTTGCTTCCTGGTTATTTTCCTGCTTATTTTTGTAATGTTGTTTTTCGTATACTTCTGTATTATGAACCTTTTTGTTTTTTTAAGCTATCTCTGATATGCAGCTTTCATATCTTGGCTCCCAGCAACACTGAACCTCATTGTAAAGTCCCTTCGTGTAAAAGCCATCTAGTTATAACTCTCAAAAATAAGAGCCTTGTCTCCTGAGGACAGCTCCACATTGCGGGTGAAGTATAATCCTTAACATTGTTTTCTTGCTTTCAAATAGCTGGGGACAGTAAGTCAAGGAGTGAGAACTCCCTTTGTTTCATGTAGTGCGCGTTGCAGGGAAAGAATGTAACAGAGCAGAAAATGAAGAAAGACATAAAAGAATCTCAGCTCAAGGAGGTCAGATCCATCACAGGCTTAGCGTTGCCTTCAAAGATGTCTGGGACAGGTGGCAGTTCAAGACAATCAGAGGAGAAGCATCCGCCAGCGCCGAGATAAGGGATTCTTGCAGAATCCTGCTATCTGCTCCCAGTTTGCTTTGATGTAACTCTGCTCGAGAAGACTTCTGGGAGCAGGCTACTGCTTCCCCCCCTTGATAGGCTGCTGTTGTTCAGCCTTCTGAGGTCTCATTACAGTGGTCCTTGAGGATTAATCCTCTTTAAGGTTTACACAGGAATGGTTTTGTCTGCAGGCCCAGCCAGGGACCTCAGTACCACCTGTACAAAGCATTATTGCATTCTTCCATCATACTTATTTTTTTTATTATTTTTAAGTGGCTCATATTTAACAGTATTTGACAGAAAGTAAAGACAAACAACTTGCCTTTTTTGCTTCCCTCTTTGGCTCTTACTGAGTTTTTTGTCGGGCACAGCTTGAGCAGTGCTCTGCAGACACAGAACCATTAGCAGTAAATTGTACACTTCTGGTCACTCTGCTACTTTTGGCACTCCTTTTTCTTTTCTTCTCTTGTGCCCCCCACCCCTTTTCGGCTTCAAAAAAGAGGGGAGTGACGTTGTTTGGTTTCAGAATCAGAAATCATCATATTGCTGGTTTATTCCTGTGCCTGCACTAGTGAATTTTGCATTCATGCTGTTTGGTTCAGGGTATGGGAATGTAGCAATTCTTCAACACTAATTAATTTAAAAGACACAGCAGCACTTATAAGGGTTTGTTTATGAAAATATATTTGCCCTTTTCAAGGGGCAAAGCCTGCTGTTGGTGCAGTAGCAGCAAGCAGAGTGCAGCAATGACTCAGGAGGGGATCATACCTGGGTTAGGGGGTGCAGCAGCAAGAGCCTTCCAGCTCCCTTACAGGTTCTGTGCCTGGTGCTGTTTGTGTGTGACTCTGTTACAGTTCTGCCTCTTGAACGTGGGAAAAAGGTACCCAACCGTGATGCCAAAGAAAGGAATGTTACTCTGAACTGGATTCTTTTTTCCCCACTGTGTCACTCATTATTTCCCTAAGTGAAATAAGTGTTACGAAGTTGTTTTGATACTGGAACTTTAAGATGGTAAGACAAAAGTTCGTGTAGGGTAAATGGAAACAATATCAGTGATCCTGACAGGGGAAAGTAAAGTTATTGTTCTGAGGGTAATAAATAGTTTAAGGGACTAATCTCTATGTTGCAGTAGAAGTCCTTAAGTTTGGTTCTTCTGCACTCATATCTTGCAGCTTGATGGCCCCAATTCAAATTATTATGACAAGCAATAGTGTTTGTTAAAGAAAAAAAAACCAAAATATTTCCGCCCAAGCAATAGCTGTAAGTTGAATCCATTTGGGGTAAAATCATGAGATGTGCNAGTTTTCTTTATATATAAAAATATTATAGGAGATCCTATAGCTCATGCTGGCTGTATAAAACTGTTGGGTGCCGTTGTAGCCACAAATATGCCTGTGACCTTCATATGCTTTTATATTTCAAACTGCACGGAAACTAAAAGTAGTGCACATGTTTAATTTTTACTGTATTTGTGAAGATTGTTAAATTCTGCCCATAAATTTTTTTTTTCCCCTAATAGCTGATACTGAGA
>VWZG01007393.1:880186-910138 GCA_013396735.1 Grallaria varia
TATTTCCGCCCAAGCAATAGCTGTAAGTTGAATCCATTTGGGGTAAAGTCATGAGTTGTGCATTGTTTTCTACAGAGTACCTTGCCATTAGCTACGTAGTGATTTTACTTTATAAGGGAAAAACAGCACATTCCCAAACCTCCTGGAATGTTTTCTGAGTGTTCTGTTTGGAAGTTATGTGGTGCATTAAAATGCATTTGTTATATATATATTTATATANTTAATTTTTACTGTATTTGTGAAGATTGTTAAATTCTGCCCATAAATTTTTTTTTTCCCCTAATAGCTGATACTGAGAGGGTTGAAGGATGAGAGAAGCAGAAACTAAGGGGGAAAAAAGATTAACTCAAATAAAGGTAATGAAATGTCACGCTGTGAGGTGCTGTAGATCCCTTCAAGAAGGCCTGTTGTCTGAAGAAATACAGACATGTTCTTGGCAGCCTAACTTGGTATGAATCAGACTGGTGTGTCATTTTATGCACATGCAATCAAGTGCTGTGGGCATAGTCTCGATGCACATATTGAACATGCATATGAATAAAATATTCTATACTTACTGTCTCTAGGATAAAAATACTTGATTAACATGAAGTTAAATTTCATGTTAGAACTCGTTGTCAGCAGTTTAAACTGTTGAGTAGGACCAAGGGAGGTGCTGATTTCAGACAGCCTGTTCATCTCGTTGGGAATGCGATGCTGCAGTCCAAGGATTCAGTTCTCAAGTCCATAGTGAGGCAAGAAATTGAAAAAGCTTCCTTCTGGGCCCTGGGGCCGACTCCTGGGCTTGTCTTTATCCAGGTTGTAAGAAATAATGTTTCTTGGAGACAAGGAAGTGAAATGGCCAACTGTGGTACTCTTTGTATATATACCATGGGAACGTTTACTAATAATAGTATTAGTGTTTTCTAAATAACAAAAGTACCTAGAAATCAGTGGGGGTCAGCTATTCTGGGAGTTCAAAGTGTGAAGTTCAGCCATTCCTTCATTGTGGGAGTAAAACAATATAAGAAAATGAAACCTGGGTATTTTTTTCTTTCTTTTTTTTCCTGCTGTGACATGAAGTAATTGATGGTAATTGATTCTGCTCACCTGGAGAACAGTCATGGAAAACTTAACTCCTGAAAAAGAAGTTTTCAGAAAGTTATAATTGGCTGAAAACAGGGTTTTGTAAGACATTATATAAAACTACTGCAGCAGGTGCTACCAAAACTGCTCCCTATCTATGTGTAAAATATATATAGATGTGTATACATATATTTGTATTGCATATATTAATATTTTTTTGGCAGTTCTGGGGCTTTATGCTTCTTATTAAAAATTTTTCAATGGTAGTAAATTCTGCCTTCTATAGTAGTAGCAGTGGAGTCTTACCTTTTTTCTGGTTTTCTTTTCCTTGTAATCAAAATTGATCTCAGACTAACAGGCATGGAATGGACTAGGAGTTGCTCAAAAAAAGGCTGGCCCTTACACCAGAGTGTCTTTATTTTTATTTAGAAAATACTTAATCTGAAAACTAAAAAGAGAAAAATGTGTATGTGTGTTAAGTATTTTATTTATTTACTTCCATACACAGGTGCCATACAGCTGCTGAATGCTGTTGTTAGCACATATAAATTCCTTTCAGAAGTGGCACCAGCAATTGCAGTTCCTAGGCCTGCAAGAAGAAATGTATGCACAAAAAAGTCTGTTAAATGCAATGTGATCTGAGACCTGTAGGGATTCACCTCTGCTAAGTCATTTCAGTGATCTTTAGCTGCCCAGTGTCATGTCAAACTTTTAGTATAGATTCAAATCACATTAACAAAGAGTTCAATGAGGAACAAAAAACCAGGGTGGATTTTCAGATTGTCTTCTTCCGGGGCCTTGTAGAGTCTCTTTGTGCACAGCTCTTCCTTTGGTCTTTTCTCTCTGTCAGGGTAATCTCATGCACTCTCCCTTATGTTCTAGACTTATTTTCATCATGCTTAAGCACGCACAGGGGTATTTATTTCCCTAACCTACTCCATGTGTTTTCTCCCTGTCCTGTCTCCCAAAGCTAGAGCCACATGGGATTTACTGCTCTGCCTTCTGTCCATGCCAAGAGAAAAAACCCCAAAATGTGGGTTATTTCTGTGCTCTCTGTCCCCTTAAGTCCTGTCGTGAGCTTGTGTTTGCTGCAAAGCTTTCCATCCTGGTACAGGCAGCACAACTGTGACCTGTATGGTCTACCAGGGACCTGAATCCTGGGTGGCACGTCAGGAGCAGAACGTTACTGGAGCAGCTCTGCCAGGGTTTGGGCACTCAGGAGGTGTCTGCTCACATCCTTAACATCTAAACACTGCTTGCAGCTTTGGGAGAACATACAAGTCTTGTAAAAATACCTTGATTAGAAGTGATTCCTTTCTGGTAGTTTGGTCTACTCTCTATTTTGCTGTTTGTTTCAAGGTGTAGTTTTGGTGGGGGAAAAGGAAATTAAGTTTTTCCATGCTCATGAGAGCAGCTTTCTAAGCTGGTAAAAGACTTGTTAAACATGATTCTTCATAGAGTCAATATAGAGCAGTGAATAGTAGAGAACGTTTTTTCCTCATTGACTCATTAATTAATTTATTTATTTTAAATGAAACAAAACTCCATCATTCATTAACAAAGGCCCCACGTCATGTGTTCTGTATGAAGAGCTATTTTTCTCTCAAAGCAGTTATACCCAGACCCATTTCCCATTTGCAGCAGCTGATAGGCAGCGAGGTTGAGATTTGTTTGAGGTCTTCAAGGTAGTTTGTGGCAAAGCCACAAATAAAAATCCCTGTCTGATGTGCTATGTTCATGCCTTACTAATTAACTAGAAAGACTTTCAAAGTGCATTACAATCTCTATTCCTGGCCTGGCTGTCAATTTGGGTAACTATTTTTAAATCTGTACTTTATAGGTGTTCTTCCAAAGTGCTATTGGCCACTATTTTTTCACATGAGGCTTCTTAAAAGCTGAGGTTGGGTCAGTAATTTGATGGTTGATTACTGTTTAAGCTGTAAACATTGCTTCAGGAACTACACAGTGTCAAGCTACAGCTTGATGCCATGATGCAAGTAAATGGCTGAATTTTCAGAAGTGCTGAGCATTGAGAAGGTTTTTTGTAACTTCTGGCGGGCTTGGTGATTTCAAAATGAAGTGTTTTCTCTAATGTAATCTCTCTTAAAACCCATCATAGAGCTTCTGATTTCTAAAAATCTCAGCCTTAACTTCCAGTCTTGAATTTGGGGATCTTTTTGTGTATTTTGCCTGTAACCTAGGTGGAAATGGACTGTGCTGTAGTGCATGTGGTTAATTTTGCTTCGTAATGAAAGTGCAGATGATGTCAGGTGTGCAGTGAGTGCAGCAGGTCTCCGAGGAGCAATTATCAGCCTGGCCTGCTCCACTCACACCTACATTTTTACCTGATGGGCTCAGGTTTTTTCCCCATTTATTCAAGAGGTGTGGGTTTTTTGGTATGGATTTTTTTTTTTTTTTTAATAATAGAAAATACTCTTAAGCTTATTGTCATCTCACAGTGTTTATTCTTTTCTTTGTGTCCCACAAAATGGAGATTCTTGCAAAAACTTTTCTCAAGTTGAGCAATGGCTTTATTTTTGTCCCAGATAAAGGATTTTCATACAACAATACTGAAACTTTGCATATCCCCACAGAAGGAAAAAAAAGGTACTTAGGCTGAGAAGGCAGCACAGGGGCCTCGTGGGGAAACTCCCTAAAGAAAACACTCATTTAAATAGCCAGTTACAGTTGCTAAATGACAACAGTGAAATTAACCTGTCTCATAGTTTATACAATCCCTGCACTTATAAATGTGAAAATTAATAGTTAAGGCTGTCATAAATCTTACGCTACCCACATAGTAAATAAGCACATTATTTTTATCAACTTTAAATGACATTAACTCAACCCCAAGTAATTACTAGTTGAAATTTTCATTGTGTAGTAGAAGGAGGCAGGCTAAATTCTGACTATTGGTTTGAAAACCCCAAGTGCTGCTCTTGTAGCTGCAATGTTAAGTCCTAAGTACTACACAGAAATCTTGCATGAAAGAGGAAACTAAAACTGATATTTTTTGCTAAGTACTTATTAATGATACGTTCTTTAAGATGCCCAGTACAAGTCACTAACTATTAAATTTTTACCAAAAGTCTGTTATAAACATTGTCTTTGTACAGAAAATCTTTTTTTGACATTTTAAGTACTAAACAGAAATATATGCTTTCAAATAAATTTAAAAAAAAAAACAGAGAATGTGCCCTCTTAAAACAAAGAACAGTTTGATAATGTGATATAATGGAATTGTAAAGACTCATCAGTTTAAGGCATGATGCTGTAGGTTCAGGTGGGTGGAGATTCTGTGTCCCCTTACCTGAAGAGAATAGAGTGGCAGAGCCAAATTTATGTCCACAGTTACTCCTTTTATTGTTTTTTTAATTGCTAGGGTTTTGGAAAGGATGTACTAGCCAGGTAGGCTTCTGTCACCTTGTGACATTAAACTGGCTTTTGAAACACTGTCTTTGGAGCTGGCAGTTGTGAACCATCCCTGAATGGGACAAACCTGGGTACTCCTGCCATGCTCCAAAAGCAGATATTGCTGGAACTTCTCCGGGTGTCCCCTTGGTTAGGGAACCACTGGAAAGCAAATGGCTTTCAAGGTGACTTGACCTTTGACAAGACTTTGGGAGAAGTAGACACCGTGAAGAATGACCCCAATCTTCCCAAACCCCACCCGTGCTGCAGTTAAATGAGGGTCCCACAGGCACACTGAAATGTGTGGATCTTTAGTGCCATATTCCTGTGCACTGAGGGAAGTGATCTCCAAAGGAACTGGTGCTCCAGCCTGGTGTGACTTCACCAGTGCTCGCTGAGCCAGCGTTTCAAACCTCAGCAAAAATTCAGCCGAATGTTGGTTCAAAACATGAACCTGCAGGGTGTGTGGGTGCTACTGAAACACAAGAAGTAGGTAATGCTAAGGCTGAGTATCCAGATGTCCTGTTCTTTATAACAGAACAGGTGGGAGTACTGCATTTCCTGTCTGTTCAGTGGCAGCAGCTACAATATTCTATTTAATTATGGAGACAGGGTTTGTGTGCGTGATAACCTACATAAACAGCAGGTATCAATCACTGATCCTGAGTTTCTTGCCCTCTCCTGCCAGCCCTCTTGGCCCAAAGAGAATAAAGGAAAAAACCCAAAATAAACCCTCACTACAACCTTGAAATAAGACTAGGGAGGGTGTAATGAGCAGTACTGAGCTGATATGTTTTAATAAATATTAGTTTACTGCATACCACAACAGAGAGCAAATACATGCAATTACTTGCAAATTTCTTCAGTGTTTGTACTTATAAATCTCTGCCTAAATCTTCCCAGCTGGGAGTTAGGCTGGTCTTTCTGCTGTGGAAGCAGGGCTTTGTTCTCATGTTCAGCTTTGGCTCAGTCTGGAATAATTCAGAAACGTATTAGATAGATTGCTGCTCCCAAAAGGCATAATGAAATAACCTTCACTCCCAGCCTTAGGGAAATAAGCACACAATCAGGGTTTGGGCAGATTTCTCGATTAAACAAAGAACTAACTGTGCACAAATTGCTCCCTAACAATTTGTAAAGAGTCCACTTTATAAATTTCTTGCAGATGTAAAGCTGATATTTTTTAATCAGAATGGCAGGACTGTTAAAGTTGAAATGTCTTCAACATTCTCCCTTTGCTCCATAATTAGTATCAGAAATATTTAGATTTAAAATGGAATTGGTAACACATCCTAGATTATTTTTTGATTTGTTTTGGGGAGTCAGTGAAATGCAATGTCAAACCTAAGCTAAAATCTCTTCTTAATACATACAGTGAGCTTAATCCATCTGGAATAGATTCAGGATAACTTGGTGCTGTCAATTTTTATTTTGTTTAATTTCAGCAAAGGAATGAAAAGTTATTGCACTTAATGTTGTTGTGACTTTAGGTGTTCTCTGGTCAAATCATTCAATAAATCAAAATCAGGCTGTGGTTGTAGCTGCAAAGTGTTGTTTAGAATAGGATATTTGGGAGATTTTTAGCAGCTTTCCATTGATTGAACAAGACACATGTGTCATGCAAAAAGCATGCAGTATTTTGATGAATAGCTGTATTAGATGGCAAGTCTGGGGACCCAGTAAACACAACTTCTTATTTTACTGGCTTTTGTTTTTAACTTGAAGGCTTCAGCGTGAAAGAAAATACCACCTGAGTATCATTCTGATGCCTTGCTGTTTACGTATGACCCATGGTCTCATCATCCAGAATATCCCCCGATATTTAAAACTATGTGCCTATTTTCTGTATGTTAGCTGGCTGCTGATTACCTCGTTCTCCAGCTAATTAGACCGTTCAAAGTCTTGCCCTTACCTAATGCACCAGGATATTACTGCAGCTCGTGGAGAGCAGTGGAGGTTTCCAGAGATGGTGTGTTCTGTGGAGCAGCATTCCTGATCCTTAGGCTGGTGCGTGCCTGCACCTCTGGCTGAGGCCAACAGACCCATGGTCACACTGCAGAAAGCAGAACCCATTCCCCACTGTCCCGTGTCGTGCACCGAAGAGAAGCCGTGCTTGTAGCAGCACAGCTGCCAGCAGATGCTGGTAGGTCCTGTTTCCACAAGCACAATGTTCCATTTCAGCTTAAGTGGACCTGATTTAAAAAAAAACAAACCCAGAAGAACCAAGTGAACTTAGCTGAGAACGTGTGCAGCTACTTGCTGCTCCCTAGAGCGGCACAGCTGGAGAAGCACATCCAGCTGCTGCCGGGGTGTCCCTCCTGCAAACCCAAGCCTGGTGTCGTGCCCCAGGACATCAGCATCTTTCCACTGCTCTGCTCTGCCCGTAAGTTACCAGTCAGGGAGGTTTGGACTTGGAGGCTCTCAGTGAGGTTTTGCCTTTTGTGGGTAATGAGGAGTTTCTCACGCGGGCCCAGCTGGCCTGACATCACCTATTGCTTTTGAAAGAAATATGTGAGGCATAAGCAGGAAGCCTGTTTGTGTGCTTTATTACGTTAATGACAGGCTTGGAGTTTCTAGTTGTGTGAGTTTAGCTGTGGCTTGGACACGTGTTATCAATGGGGAGATAAACAAACCAAAATAACCAAATACATCCTCACTGAAGAATGGACTTGCCACACTACTGTCTAAGTGCATAGCACCCATGCTCATCTCATTTATGCTTCATGCATAAAAAGAGTATAAAAACACTAATATGGTTTTGGGAGGGGTAAATGCCAGGGCTGCTCCCAGCTAAATGGTAACCAGCACCTTGAGCTAAAGAGGAAAAAAGCCGCAACTGAACTTACTGGGAAATTAATCTTTTACTCTGGTTCATGTTTGATGGGACCTTCTGACAGCTTTTACCCATCAAGCAGATATGAAACACTGCTCAAACTGCTTGTATTCTGATAGCTGAACTCAGTGTTAGGAAATGAACTTTACAGTCACAGTGGCCATTTAATTAAATGCAGTGTCGTTGTGCCTATAGGGACTGTAACAGCTGCTCGAGGTGCTCCGCTTGTACGCTGGAGAATATGCAGTGGCATGTTGAACAGGAAGGCCCCAGCTTGGTTTTCTTTTAAAATTGCGCTTAAATGTACACTAGATACACATTCATCACTTTAATCTAAACTCTACTGTAAATTAACATGTATAGCCTCTGAGATCATACACTTTCACAGAAGTGCTCTAATGAAACTTGGCAGCTTTCGCCCTGTAACATCATTTGTTCCATTCACAAGCAAATGCAGACCTCAAACAAGTCAAAACTCTGCTCAGTAATGAGTTCCATTATTTTTCTTCATGTTTTTGGAGTCTCAAAAGCCTCTTGTCCCATGTCTTTATTACACAGTAAGTCAAAAAAGCATGACAAACCTGCAGATGTATCAAAGGAAAGTCTTCTCATGTAAGATCCTGAGATGTTTGTCATTTACCATAACCAAGCGTGGGACTTCAATTAGCACGAGTGACTCATTTTTAGGAAGAAAGCTTTCTTCTCAAAACTGGTGCATTAGCTGCTGGATGTTCATGGATGCTGTTACACATCCAGTTGCCTGGATGATCCCATCGTAGACTTTTGCAGCTCTTTTAATACTCACGTAATGCTGACATGAAAACCAGGTGCCAAAGCAAGCTCATAAACATGAGAGCTTTATTTGAATTATTTCTTTTGACCTCATGGAAAGGTACATAAATGCGTGCTTTTTATCCTAGATGCACCACTGGGGCTGGGCTGGGGAATGACTTCGTTACAACCAGATGTTGTCAGTGCAGAATGAGGTGACTTGCTCGGTTTTGGGGTGTAATGTGGAGTATTTGACTTGATGTGTTGTGTTTCTTCTCTGTAAGGAGAAACCTGCGTAACTCAGTTTTGGCCATCTTAACCTATAGCAATAAGAAAAAACAAAAGGCATAAGGAAAAAACTTTTATCTTGAAAACCCTGCATATCTGGGGGAAAGTAATGGAGCATCTCTATGGGATTTGTCCCTTGTGTGAGCTGCAATGTTGGACCTGTCTCAGCTCCAGGTTCTGACTCGAGCTCACGACAAACAAGCTGGGGAAAGAATGGGCCTGCACCTTGGTTTAATTTATATGGTCTTAGGGTTTCTGCTACGGAGGGCAGCTAAACTTTGAGTTTATCCTGTGTCTCAACTGCTCTTCTTAATTGTGTAGGCACCACTAGTAAGTAAAAGACATTAAAAGACTTTGGGCTTGCATGTTTTCAAGTTTCTTTTCTTATGTTCTTGTAGGTAAATTTAATAAATCTCATGCCATTTGACTTCAACATAAAAAAAAGCCATGGTAGCAGTCAATTCTGCATAGAAATATTTACTGGAGTGCAGTCGGTACAGATCTTTCACCTTCACTAGGCAAGTGATTTTATAGTGATTCAGTAGTTAATATTAGATTTTATTGCACTGAATTAACAGCCTATTATGTCTGCTAAAAATAAGCACAAAGTCTTTGCTAGATCCTTACTCATATATTTTCCTAGGTAAACATGTATATATTTATTTTAAAATTTGTTGTTATATGTAAATGTAGCTCCTTCATGAGTTGTGTTTTTTTTCTAATATTGAAAAAAAAACATTAAGGTTTAGTAAACTGAAACAGAACTGTAGTTGTGAGGGTAGGAAAATCTGCTCTGGTATAAATGTCTACCCCTTAACAAAATATGCCTGGTTCAACATATGGGCTGATGACCCACTGAAGTCTTTCACTGATGTCATTGTTGGTCTACAGGCCATCAATAGGTCAGTCAGTGGCTTTCAGTGTTTCTGTACAGATTAATGTTACTGTCCTTGGGGTTATTCTGATGAGCTTGCTAGACACATTTTTGGAAGCAGGATCAGGTGCCCAGGAAGACTGGGGACTTTGTCTTAGAGGTATTTAGTGAATTACTGTTGAGTGTGTACAAATTCTTAAGTAACCAAGAATAAACCCCAGAAAATGTAGTAGAAACATGCTGATGTGATCTGTGACTTGCAGCATGCTTGGGGTTCCCACAAATTATGCCGTGTTCCCTAATTTAGTTGTGCTACAGACCAGCCAGAAGCAGGGGAAGTTGATAAAAATTGTCCCAGCAGAACCGAAAACATATTTCTGATAGCAGAAATAAGGAACGTCTATTCCTGTCTATTCCAACTATTCCTAACTTGGATCGCTTCTGTTCCTACTTGTTTTTTTCTTGGCTTCTGCTCCCTTTGTCCTTATTTCAGTCAGACCTTTTTCCTTCCCTTTCCGTACAGAGCCTCTGCTGTACGCTTAGATACTGATTAATGGGTACCCAGACTCAGAGCACCTGGCTGCAGTGAGTGTTTCATTGTGCAGTGCATAAGGCAGCAAAATTTAGGGCAAGGATCTCTCCCATGCCACGTTCTGGTGATCAAGTTTAAACCTCAATCTCGTGCGTTCAGCCCCCACCACGCAGAGGAAAACTGTGTATGCACCTGGTAATGCATGTGCAGTTGTTGCCAGTTGCTTTCAGCCTGGGTCCCTCTGGTGCCCCACAGGTTTTATTTGACGTGTCCTGTTGGTTTGCCTTTACTGCCCGTGCTCTGGAACCCACAGGTATCCCTCTCCCTTCTTTTCGTGAAAGCAACTGACGATGCTCTGTGTGTTTTCCTGTGGCCCTGCCCGTGGTTAATCGTTTGCACATGGAAGCCATAAGCAGCTTCCTGCTGTGGGAATACTCGTGCTGTTTCTCCTGCTCTGGGCGTGCATGTGAGGGTCTGGTACTGCAGAGCACTCACTCGTAGCCTGTGCTTTGGTTGTCCCCTTTTGCCTTTGGTTTGTACTTAAGGAGAAAGGAACTGTTGAAAGATGAAGGGCTAAGAGTTAAGATGAGCATAACGAGGGGGGATGAAGGTTGGTGACTGGTGTAAGGTTTGTGTGATATGTATTTCTTTTTAAATAGTCTTGCCAAAAAGAGTGTCTTCTCCTTTCTTTTCTATGCCTGCACTTGAGGAAAAATTGAATTCACGCCAGGTGGCAGGACAGCAGCAGAATACACAACCTTTCTGAAGGTAAAATACTGGAAGAAAAATAAATACTTTGTAAGCAAATCAAACCTTGAGAGAGAGTTTGAAGAGAAGCAAGGAGAACTTTTGTTTGCTTTGCGTGGCTGTTTTGCTCTTCTGTCAGCCAAGCCCAAGGTGACAATTTGTGGACTCAAAAGGCTCTGCAGGAATGTTAAATGGTTATCATTATTTAATAGTTAAGTGACAGCCTCTACTTTACATCTTCAAAATGCCTTTCATGGGTTTCCAGGGCTGGAGCCTGTTCTTTTTTATGGGCAGGCCTTGAGGACTTACTGAAATCCTGCAGTGGAACTGATCTGGGGAGGAGTGACAAAGAGAGTTTCTGCTTCCACGGGTCCCTGCCTGCTCTTCGGGGCACAGAAACAGTCTCAGATAGGTTGACTTACTCTGGGGACTGAGGGCTGTCCATTTAGTTGCTCTTTTATGAAACTCTTGGTATATAAAACATACAAATGGCTGCTGAGGTCCTGCAACTCTTCTGCTGTTTAGGGGAAACCTAAAATGCCTTCATTTTGGGTGAAAGGGGGGCAGGCAGGGCTAAGTTATATTTCATTTTTGGCATAACCCCTGAATTAAAAGCTATTCTCTTATTCCAATGTCTTACTGGGAGATTTAAAGTACAAGCACTGACAACACCACGCTTCCTGAAAGCCTGTGCTAGGATGTTTGAAAAAATAACTCTCAATAGTGGTGAAGTTTGGGTTTGATGAGTATCTAAGTAATAAGTATAACTGAAAATGGGAGGTGAAAATATATCCCTCTTGAAGTCAAACAGCCCTTTTCCCCATCCTTTTAAGCAAGTTGACTTTAGGGAACTATAACTTTAGGAAATCTGAGTCATATATTTTCATCTCTTCTAAGAAGCCTAATTTCCAGCCCTACGTTGTAGCCTTGGCTTTAATTATTGTATACTCCTTCTTAGATTTGGTCCCTCTTGTGAGTTTTCTGTCATATTCTGAATATGTTTTTTTGCTTTGTTTTGCAGCTTAGCTAACTTTCAAATTGCTGTGATCTGTTAAATGCTACATGTTTAGTTCAGCTTAGAATATCTCTACCACACTATTCACAGGCTTCATTATTAATATGTATTTGTAATGAAAAATTAGGTCCAAACAATGAAAGACAGGGACAAGATTCGATCATACACCCAGGGAATGTATGGCAGCAACACCCCAAACCTCACTGAATTACACCTCTAATTTCATTTAGGTGTTTAGTTATAGGTTTTGTCATCAGATGGTCTTTTCTTCATTGCCTAGCCAGCATTGTAGTACAATAGTTTAAATGTAGTTTTGAGAAAACACAGGTTTTGCAACACCTGTGGAATTGTCTCAGACCTCTTGCAACGTTGCTTGTTGTCCCTTTACGCTGGAAGAAGAAAATGTTAGCTCTGCAGAAATCAGCATGAGAATTTAAGACAGTTAAGGTACATTAAAGTCTTTTATACTCATAAATTCAGAATTTTTCACTTAAAGGGCTTGCATTTTTTATGAATAGACACTTAGTGTGTAAAAGTCAAATACATTCAGCACACAATGAAAAATACCTTTGTTAAGAAAGAAATCGGGCTGTTAGAAAATACCCATAATACTAGGGAAATATCAAATTATGTGACAGTAGTTGCACATTTTTGAAGCACGACCAAACAACATATCATTCGAGGCATTTCCCTACCCTTGTGTTGTTTTTTCCCCCCTGGAACTGGGAGGAAATGGATCCTACACACCCAACCATTCACAAAAACCCTGGCAAGAGGCCAGCTTCCCTCTCTCTCTCTCTCTCCATCCCTGAGCCAAGCTCCGGTCTCTTTTCCCCTTCTCTTTTCTTACTCCTCTTTTCAGTCGCTGCCTGCCAGATTTGTACCTATTTCAGCAACAAATGAGCTCTATGAGCCCTTCTCACAGAGTATTGCTAATTATCCATACAGCTCCTAAAACGTGCATTTGTGCCGAACTCTGGCTTGTTGGGGACTTTTTTTTTTTTTTTTGCCTTTTTAGTTTTCACTTTAATTGCTGATTCTCCTTCAACTTTCTCTCTGTTCTTTTCTGTTGTTTCAAAGTGTGTGCGCTGGCTCAGGCTGCTGCCAGCAAATGAGGGAGGGAAAAGGAGTTTCAAAGCCCTTGCACGCATCCATGTGCCAGAGCTTTGCCAATCCCTCTTCCCCAGCTGGTCTGGCAGCCGAGGTAATACCTGTTGTGGCTGCAGCCCCTCCAGATGCTGCGGCTGGAGCGGCGTGGCAGGGTTTAACCGCGCGGTCCCACACGCCAGCGCCCGGGGCTTTCGAGTCTGAAGCTGTCAAATGAAAAACAGTGTGTACTGAATTGTCCCCATGGTGATTCTCAGCGGCTTTGGGAATGTGGGTTTTGGATCATGTCCAAAGTCTGATTTTTATCCACTCGCCTTTTTTTTCCCCCTCCGTTCATTTCCATGATGGGGTTAACACCATATGAAGAGGCACTAGGATATTAAATGGAGAACATTGGCTGGAAAAGCTCTTCCCAGCAGACACCTCTTTTATTTGATGGGCTGGAAACTCCCTGGCCTGCTTTAGCCTTCAGCCTGCTAAGGAGCTGGTAAGGTATGAGCTGCTACAGGAGGGTGAGCGTGTCCGTATATGTCGAAGAGTGGCTAGTACAGCTGAGCCCCACTCGAGGTGCTGGCTCTGCTCACTGCTGCCCTGGGAGCAGAATTGGAGCGTTACTTTAGCATCCTGCTGGCCACAACTGGGCTTGTTCCACATGCCCTAAGCCAGGGGGTTAGCATGGAGCCTGCACACCCACTGCAGTCAGAGGTGTGTGGCTGGGGCTCGTGTCCACCAGCATCCCACCAGCTCAGGGACCGATGCCGTGGGGCAGCATTCAGGCTGCCCCAGTGCTGGGCTTGCTGTCAGGGTTTGTATTCCCACAGCTCTGCCCTTGTGGGGACCTTGTGAACCAGGCTGGGCAGATACAGAGCGAGTATGGCTTTGCTTGTGGGGGTAAGTCAGGCTTCTTGTCCCACTCCACTGCCCCTGCTGTTCTAGCAATGGCATGGGGTGGTGGTGAGGCAATGGGTGAGGAGTGTCACTGAGGCAGAGGAAGGAGGCTGTGGGTGCCTGAGGCAGCTTAACTGTACTGGTCATTTTGGGGCTCAGAGGTCACTGTGTGGCTCGTGCATGGGAGACCTGGCTTCCAGTCCTCAGGAAAGCTTTGCTGCTCTCTGATGTCTGCACATGCTGGTCACTTCTCTTGCATGCAGGCAAAGCTTCAGTGGGCTGCTTTATGCACGTGCCAAATGTCCCTGGTCCTGTAGACGTGCTCTCCTTGAAGAACTGAATGCACAATGCAGCGCTTGACAAGGCTGCTTCGAATTGGTTAAATTCCTCCTCCTGCCAGGCCTCTGTCAAGGCTCCCAAAAAGTAATTACACTCTGAGGCTGCTGTGTGGTTTTCTGGGTTTGTGTAAGTGAGGCAAGTAAATTGGGTTCTCAGTGAGCCTGATGTCAGTCTTACAGAGCACATATTGGTGCAAGGCGGGTGTTTTGTGCATCCCCTTAACTCAACTCTCCTCTCAGTATGGTCTTCCCAACCCTCCTCACGTGCCACCTCGGTGCCAGAGCAGGAGTTTCCCTCTGCTCAAGGCACACAGCTTCGAGCCGGGGATTTCTCTCTGCTGAGCTCATGTGTGCAGAAGGAACGCCATCTGTCCCTGAGCCAAGTGCTTCAGTGAAGAATGAACTTAATTGGGGATTACTTACACGGGGTTTGCTGCAGCCCCTGGCCCCCACCCCATTATGTGCAGCACAGAAGAGGAGGGAATGTGAGGCTCTTGTTTGCTCTCTAAGCCTGTGTCTGAAAAGGGAACTCTCCCTTGAATTTTTTTTTCCCCAAAAAGCAAATTCTATGCCAGACCTGTAATCAGATACAAATAGGAGTGACTGCCAGAAGCAAAGGCAGCCAAAGGGAGCTTTTCATCTTGAAAACAGCTTTCCCACCTGGCCAAGAAGTCCCTTCACGTGCCTGGCATGATGGGGCAGCCGTCCCTGAGTTGCCCATGAGGGTCTGCAATGTTGCCTCTCTTCTCCGTTTAGTCCTGATTGTTGCTGCCTCACTTTGACCTTCCCAAAAGTTTTCAGGTGAGAGGGGAGGAAAGGCATGTATGTTTTCTCCTGAGGATTTACACACCACTTCTACCTGAAATGGGATGCTTTAGGAGGTAGCTCCTTAGATTTCTGCCAGAACAGCCCAGTCCTGTTTGTGAAGGAGGAGATGGTAGAGGCTTTTGAAACTCCTCTACCTGAGCTGGTAGTCTCAGCTTCTGCCATCCCTCATCACAGGATCATTCACTACATCCCAGTTAAAGTTTATTGGTGATTGCCTCTGTTGGTTCCCCTGATGTTCTACCCGTGATGTACCAATGATTCTGCCGTTCTATGATAAATAGCTTTCCACCTCCTGCCTACTTTAACCATTTTGAGAGTGTTCTGCAAGTTTTGGAGGTACATTTTGGTAAACTAAAGAAAATTACAAATACACTTGTTGCTGCTTTATAGCCCTGATTGTGTTTGCCCACGAGGAAGGAACAAACCCCTCTTATGTGCTCCTCCTCTGCCCTGAAAGGCAGCTTGTGCCACCATTATTGCAAACACCAGTGAGGGGTTGCCATCTCGTTTTGACTAATGAGAATATGTCACCAAGAGGAATCCAGGAGCACAGGCTATTGTTGATCCCGCTTGTTCACATTCCTCTATCAAGAAGGCTGCTGAACTCAAGCGTGTTTGAGAGTCTCTCAGGGATGACCCTGGGCTTGGGCATCAAGGGAGAGGTCATTTTTTCCAAAGAGATGTCACCTCAAGTTAAGCACTTGGGAAAAGATGAGCCGTGGTGATCTGTGACGGAGCTAAAATAGAGACCTGGATTTCTTCAGTGAATGCTTGTTATGTACGTCACTCTTGAAAGTGCATAAATAAGATGCTTACATGAGTTGTTCTCTTTGGCTCATTTGAGGTTTTTATTGCTGCAGTGTGGGCAGATGAAATGAAACTAATTGCAGACTGCTCAAGTAAAGAAAGGAGTAGAAATAATACTTGCTGAGAAAGATGGGGATGATGCTTTTGCTGTGTCCCTAGGGGTTCCTCTCTGCGTTTGTGTGTCAGAGGGTGTGGGATTTCCTTATCTCTGCCCTGACTCTTCCATGCAGCTTGGACATTTGTGGTAAGGGGTTGCAATGGATTTGGAAGGAAAGCTGTGGTCCGTTGGCTGGTGCCTGAGATGGAGCCTAGATTAATTCTGGCACCCCAAACCACCAGCCCCAAAAAGCCATGTGCTGTTTGAGTAGGCATAAATTTTTTCATCTAGTAGCTGTACGTGCTAGGGAACAAAAAACTGCAACAGAGGGCTTGCTGGAATGTTGTAAAGAAGTGCAGAAGTGGTCTGTTTTAAGTTGAAGGTTGGGGAATGGCATAATAAAAATAAATTGTTTCTCCCCTTTTTGTATTAGAAAAGCCTCAGGCCATAAACATCCTGAAAAAAATGAATTTTTATTTCTTTTTCCACCCTTCTGAATGGATCAGCGTTACTTGAAAAAAAAATCTTATTGTTTGTACATAAACCACAAGAGCAGCAGGGTTTGGAGTCCTATTTTTAGTGTCAGTTAGTCAACCAGCTTGGTACGCTGGGAAATTCCCAACTCCTGGTGCCCAAAGGTCCGTAATATCAGCTCTCCAAGAACTGCTTTAGAAGATATTTTAGTTTCATTAGCTCAGTTTTTGTTATCAGTTGTAGTAATAATAGTAAATTTATTGCTTGTATTATCGTATCCCCTCAAAGAGCTGGCTATGACTGTTATTTCGTCTAGCTCATGCGGAAACTTAGGGGGTTTTAATTCCACTTTAAACCTAAATTCAGCCTTTCCACTAAAATTCTTAGAAAGGATCTTTCTGCCTCATGTCTTTTAGAAAGCAATCCTTTAAGACTGTAATCTGGGTATATATGGAAAAATATAGAGAAATTCTCCACTCTTAATAAGGGAAGGGAAGCATCTTTGAAGTCAAATAAAAAAATCACTAGCACGTGATTAGCCATTCTGATACGGCGGAAAGCCTTTACAAACAGCTTTAAAGACAATCACAGTTAAACCCCATGGATTTTAATGCCAATAGGTACTGTTTGTAACACAGATGTTCTGTCCTGCCATCTCAAGTACTGAGGTGTTCAAAAGAATAATTTTGTGTGTGTGATCATGCAAAGCACATACATACCAACTGCAAGATCTTGTACCTCCATACCTGCTCACGTATGTTTGTCTTGGATGTTTTTATTTGCTCACAGGTGGTGAAACCTGGGGGTAGTTCCCATTTTCTAGTTTTCCCCTGTAACCATAATAGCTGGAAACATAAGTTGTTTTTTGGGGTTTTTGGGGTTTTTTTCTTCCTTACATGAAAGCTGAGATTCTTACTTGGTGACATGACTGGAAATACCAGAGCTTTAAAAAAAAAAACCAAAACACTGCAAAGAAAAATAAGACTTTAGATAAAATCACAAGAGCTGGCTATGCTGACTCTGCTGGAATTAATGATAAAACAGTCTGACTTAGTGGGACTTAATTTTACCCTGAAATGTAAATAACTGCCGAGTATATTTTGAGTCTCTACAAGGTAAAGTTATGGTTGCTGACCTTCATTGGGTCTTGATAAGACTTGATTCCCCCTGATAAAAATGTGATCTCTTTGTCTTCTCTTTATGATAGCTGGAATAACTTCAGCACTCTCACAATTTGTGAACCCTCACCCTACAGCCAGGCACAGTTTGTCACTGTTTATGAACTTTCCGGAGGATATTTAGATTTTTGGTTGTTTCTCTTTGCCAGAGAATGGATTTAAGAGCATATGGATGGCTGATAATTTATTTTTTAAAGTTATGCCAAAGCTCTGGGCATACCATGGGTCTGTGCTTTCTGACTGATGCAGAGACGCCATCCCTGTCACTTGCTGTGGTGACTCTGATGACGACAGCAGTGATGGACATGCTGAGAGTGCCCTTACTCCTAATGATCTGACTCGTGTCCTTCCCCTCAAACATGCAGATGATGGTCTTTTGATTGATATTCTTCAGCTGGCACAAAGCAGGTTTCTCTCTTGCAGGTGTGTTCCCAGCTCCGCAGTGAGTGCCCAGGAGCTGTGCGGAGGAGAGGGCAGGGCACAGCAGCCACCTTGGCACACACTGCCTTCCATTGCCCCTCCTGTGCCCAGCGTTCTTTTTTCCTTCCTTCGCCTCCCATACCTGTTTCTGGGATATCAGAGTACGCTGTGTGCTCCCAAGGCGTTTGAATCGCCGCGCGTGTTTTGTCCAGAAGGAATGAGTGCTTTATCTGGTGATTTGTTGGCAGCGCAGCTCTCTTCCTCTTTTGTACAGCTCCCTGACCTGCGCCAATTTACTCAGTTCAGAAACGGTGGAGGTGCATTAACCTTTTCATTGCTAAGGGTGAAACTTTGCTGCCCTTTGTGGAGACAAATACGCCAAACCAGGCTACCGAAGCAGCGCTGCTTTTCCAGTCTAACAGGTTTAGCTGATGGTCCTGGTTTGCCACCGAGTTTATTATAGTTTCATAACTCACGCAGGGCTGGCAGCAAATGCCTTGGCTTTCCTTTCTTTGCCTGTGCAGCAGCAGTGATAGTCATCGGGGCTCTCAGCCCTGCAGATAATCTCTGCAGGGTTATCATTTACTTACAAGCAGTCGTGTGAAGTATTTGCGCGCAGGCTTTTGAAGTGGCGGCGCAGGCGGATGCTGCCCGGAGCTGCGGGGCAGGCGGTGTTTACACAGGGGCAGAGGATTTCTCTGCCTGCTGTGCTTCTCCTCGAGTGCTCGTATTCTGCGGCCACGCTGTTTGCCTTTCTAATGAAGTGAACTGTTTGTTTGAAATATGTGGTAGAAGGTATTTAAACAGAGACTAAAGTAAACTTTGGGGCTGTTCGCATAAGCGGCGCGTATCTGGTTTGGGGAATGAAGGGAAGCGATTTGGCTGCAGCTCACCTCTGGGAAGGGCAGTTAGGAGCTGTTTAAAGAAGGAACTGAGCGGTGGCAGATGTTGCTGCAGCCCCTCACAGGCCTTCGGTGATGACTGCTGCTCATGTAGGCATTCCTCAGGATGCTGCCTCCATGGAGAGCTCCGAGTTGCTGTCGTTATTTAAAAGGGGGATTTATTCATTAGCTGCGAAAACTTGGGTACATTCATATTTGATTAAAACCATCCCAATTAGACAATGGGCTGTTGAGAGCCAACATATGCTATTGCCTCTATAACGTCATTAGTAACCCAGAGTCCCCACTTTGAAATAAGATCGTGCCCGAGTGCGCAGACATCTGTTTCTGCCTAACCAGATGGAGGTCAGCAACATAACTTAAACTGCTAATCCTCATTGTGGAGAGAGGAACAGGAATCTGAGGAAGGTAGGAACAAATGAACTCGGATCCTGCTCCTGGCAAGGCATGAGGTATTGCTGGCGGTACAACGCCTGGAACACGCTCCGCAGAGCTCTGGCAGTGAGTTTCTGCCTAACCGCAGGCAGAAGCTCAGAGAGCGAAGGAGGGCTGGGTGAAGGGATGCTCTTTGTGGCTGAGCCCTTGCAATTCATCTCAGAAACCCTCGCTGGTGCTCCCTGCTCTGCCACAGCTGTGTCTCGTGGGAGGGTCAGTCCACAGCACGGCGCTCCTCAACAATGACTGGCAACAGGGAGACCTCGATGGATGGTGGGGAACGCTTTTCACCCCCTGCCATAACACAGAACAATTAAAACCCGTCACGTAAGGGGTTCAGGAGCAGAGATTTCCAGTCCTGTCCAATAGAGACCATATGTTTCCATCGATCATTTGTAATTTTTGGCAGGGAAGAGAGCACCAAGTTGGTTGGGACTACAATGCCACATCCTCTGGCATTGTTTCTCTGCTCATTCTCCTCGGGGAAAAAGGGGAGTCAGGACACTTCAGACTCCTTGGGCTCAGCATAGAGATTAAAACAAACAAAAAGTCCTTATACTCCCAGAGTGCAATAAATATGCTAGAATTTCTATAGGATCCAAACAAGCGACAATAGTAGCATTAAGAGCTGGCAAGTCCTTTGATGTCATTGACCAGAAAACGACTGTTGTGGTCTCTGTCATGAACATTTAAACTTTTGACCTCCAACCTTTGTGTCAAATGGCTTTTCCATATGGAGGTTTACTATACCACTCTTAGTGCCACTGCATTTAGTAGAGCATCAAACACTTCACTGGCGGGAAACTGATGCTTAATGCCTTGGAAAAGCTCCAAGATTGCCAGAGGGGTGGGACTGACAAAAACTGTCTCCTCTTCTTCTGCTGAAGGGTAAATGAAGTCCCTCATTTCCCTACAGCCTTGATTGCATCTGAACCCTGCACAGAAACATGGAAGGGACGATTGCCACTCAGTGGGCAGGGGACAGGCACCTGAAGTTACTTTTATTACCACCTCTTTTCTGCTTACATAGAGCTGAATAGTGGGCTTTTACAGGCTGGGGATGTCTTCATGCTTAGGTCACAGAGCTGAAATCCTGCAGCCCTGGCACTGCCCCTGATGATATGCTGGCCAAGTGTCAGGGAAATGGGTCTGAAGACGTCTTGGCCCTGGGGAACATTCCAGGAGTGTGCAGAGGATGAAGGGCCATACTGGCCCACCTGGTATCCTTCCCAAGCAATGACCAAAAGCAGATGCCCAGGGGTTAATGTAAGAACATGGCAGGTGACTCTCCTTTCCTTTTGCTCCTCTGCCAATTTCACAACATTTGCAGTAGAGGAATTTATTGATAGTTTTCAACACTTTTGGAGCCTTAGTGCACTTCTTTTCTGTGACTTTTCCCTGGAGGCTATTTCAACTTCCTGTGTCCAAAGCCTTCTGTGTCACCTGGCTGTGTGGCAGGGAAAGGTGGTCTGTGTACCTCGTCTTCGTTTGGCCATCTTTCCCCTCTTCTGTCCCCTTTTGTCTCCTGCTACCACCCCTGGCATCTTCTCTAGGATGCAGAGATGAGTGAAAAGCAGCCTTTAGTGCCTCCTTACCCTCTTGGGTGTGCAGGAGAACAGTCCTTTCCCACTTCTCTCTTATTTGTGGACTTGTGCTCCACCTCATTTTACATTTTCTCCCATCTTGTCCCTTACTCCCCACGCTGAAGAACATGGCTGTGCACAGGCACATAATGCAACTTTTCCCCTCCTCTGCCTGGCCTGGAGAAAGCAGTACTGTTGGACTCACTGATGGTAGTGCCAGAAAGCTCAGTCTGAGACTGGGGCTCTGGTACAGTAAGCACTGTGGACATGGGATCTGAAGGTGGAAACTGCCCTGAAGAGTTTGCTTTTGTGCTGTTGCTACGCAGCCAAATCTTTGCTAATGCCACAGGCCACTTCACCCACTCCTGCATTTGTGTGCTTCTGCCTGTTCGGGTCTCTGGGCTTCCACTTTCCCTTTTCTCTCATTAGCAGGAGTGTTTTTCCTCCTTGGTGAGGCTGGACCTGCTCTCGCACTCTGTGACACTTGAGTGCTGGCAGTGAGGCTTGGGTGAGGCAGAAGATCTCAGGAGATGCTGCAGCTTGTTCTGCTCCGGTGTGCCCCTGCTCTGCCCCTCTGATGTGGACACATCGGGGCTGTCCTCACAAGGAGTAAGGACCATGAGTGTTAATTAAGCTGACATTGCCCACTCTTAATTTTTGATTTGTGTTTTCAGATAAGCCTGCTCAGACATACGTGCCCTTCATCCCGGTTTTAAGTGGCAGCGCTCACTTCACGCGGTTGATGTAACTGGTTGGTTGGGCACTTTGGGTGAGCAACACTCCCTTTCCAAAGCAAGAAAAGTGTAGGCCTGATGCTGCCACTGTATCTGCAGAGAGCAGGAGAGGGGGTGAAGGTGAAAGTCTCCCTAGTGAGAAAACCTTTGGTGGGGAAGAGGAATTGGGGAATACTAATGAAAATCCTAAAAATCCAAAAAGGCGTAGTTATATCGAAAGCTGATGCTCTCATCCTGTGCGTGAGTGGTGGGAAACAAAGAGGCTGTCTCTGAAGAAAATTGACCTTAATAAAAGATCATGAGCAAAAGCCAGAGGGGTTAGTAAAGAATGAGCAGTTATAGGCAATGGAGCCACTCTTTTAAAGGAATTAAAGTAATAATGGCTACTGGGTAAAATGCTGTCCTTCTAGCTCTTGTTGGGACTTCTCACTGAAGAGGGTCAGTGTCTGAAAAAGGATATCTCTGTGTTAACAGTGACCAGGCTGTGGCCCAGGGAAGTGACAAAACTTAACTATGGCCCTTATCTTGTTAAAAATATTTGCCTCAAAGTTTGGCTTGTAAAAAGTAGCTAAGATTGATTGGAATATTGACAATATGACATTCTCAAAAATAGACTGACTGAGCACTTAGGATAAATGTCAGTAGGGCAAATTAAGGGAACTCACTGTACTTTCCATGATCTGAAACATAAAGTAACCAGAATAAAAATGAAATAAAGGGGAGAAACTCTCTAAGAAGTTGAGGGAGAATGAGAGAACATGGAGGGGAAAAAACAGCTTAAAGTCAAGTGTTTAGGAATGTCAAGAAATAATAACCAAGAGCCCGTTTGTGTTGTCTTTATTTGACTTGAACAGTGCCCATTTCACCAGCAGTACCCTAGAAATGCAATGGTAGGTTGCTGCCACGTGATAAAGGCACTGTCTCGTAGTGGGAAAATGAAAGGCAATGGTATTTGACACTGTGTATAAAAAACACATACCCTTGCTGAAAAGAGAAATTTGCAGGAATATGTTATTTGTGTTATAAATTTCTAAGGCTGCTTCCTCCTAAACAGTGTCATGTCAGCCTACATGAAAACCTGATGCCCAAGAGTGTAGGGGTGACAACCATGTGTCTCTCACAACCTGGAAGAAACGCAGAGAGCAAAAACAAGTGACCGTGTTTAATTGAGGACATGGACTTAAGAGATTAAAAGGTGCAATAAATGCATATTAGCAAGTGGCCTGACAGCACATATAATAACTATCTGCTCTTCTGCGAGAGCTTGAAGAGTGTAAACACCACAGAAGGAGAGTAATTGCTAAGGATGATACAGAGAGAAGCTAAATAATTATGAATATTTGGACAAAATTTTAAAAAATAAGGTTGAACAGCAGGAAAAAAGAAATCTCTGAGTGTTCATCTGATTGTGCATCCATAGAATCTGAACTGTTTTAATATCTAAAAATAGACGTAATTGATTTAATTACACATTTTCCTCTCTAATTCCTATCATGCCATAAAATACTCATCAAAGCTGCTAAGTATAACCTATTTCCAATTCTTTCACCCTGTGGTCCAGACCTTCAGCTACTGGAAATCTGTTTAGCTACAGTGATTTTCACCACACTATGCTGATACCCGACTCTTTGAGGTTTGGCCTTTCAATTAGCTTGTAAAATCGATTCTGGTGCACAGAAAAGCACACAAGTCTCAAAAGTGTCGTTTAATCACATGGTGTTTGCAGACTGACTCACGCTGCTGCTTTACAAACTTCTAAGAATGTCACCAAAGCTTGTTGAATTACCCAACTTGTCTTTATTTGGTCCCACGTCAAAACAGCAGCAATACATGGGTATTTCTAGATTGTTTTCCCCCCCATCTTTCCCACCACTCAGGAATGCCATGCTAGACCTCAGCTTAGCAGTTCTTTGGAGCTGAGAGCCTCACTGGGAGATTTCTTCTTTAGTTCTCTTCAGTGTGGATGGGGATTTATTTTGTTTGTAATCTTTTCATTTCCTCGGTTTCCACTTTGTAGCTCACCTTGGACCACTGGAATTTGCTGTGTGTTACAGAAAGGGTTACGAACCGGGTAGATAGGCACAAATGATTTGTGGATATATTGTGGTTCTGCATCCAGTGACCTGCTGCGTGCAGAGGAGGAAACGTTGGGGATTTGATCCTTCCTACAGTCAGTGGTGGGAAGCATTCCAGGGCAGGCTGGGTGAAACCACTTCTCTGGGCTTCTTGAGAGTTAAACAGGGATGATTATTTGGGTTCTCGTAATTCTCAGGGGTGGCTTTTTAAGTGGTGGAGGCTGCAGTGATGCATGATGGCCCAAGAAGCTGGGGCAAGAAACAGCAAAACACCAAGCGTGTTGCAAGGCAGAAGCTGAATTACTTTTTAGCTGCAGAGTCCTTTGGAGGTGGCGGGGGGGAGGGATTTCTTTTGTCAGCTTCCCGGCAGAGGACAATTTGTCATTTTCTTGCAGAGACCACATTATTGAGTTTGTTAAGAAATACTGCATGCTATCCAGAGGCCATGAAAAAGATGAGCTGTGCTGTACCGAGAACCAGCTGCATTAGATGAAACAATTATACCTCCAAGTAACAGGCTAAGACATCTCACTGTTGTCCTCTTTTCCTGAAAGCATGGGCCAATGTCCTGATGCTTTCTACATGCCCTTGTCCTCCTGTTCATGAAGGTTTTCTAAGGTTGCTTATAGGATGATGCACCCAGTACTTTTTGGGTGAAAGGCTGGATATTCCTCATGCATTTCTACTGATCCGCTCTTTGTTCTTGGGCAAACTGTGCTGGTGGAGTGCCTTGGCTTTCCTCCTCTGGAAATGTCTGTCCCAGGAGGGTGGTGGGGCAGCAGTGCTGTGCATATCCACTCCACAGGTGAGTTCATGGCAGCACGATCAGGGCAGTACAAGGAGCCCTTTCTTCACTGACTGTGCATCCATCCCAGTGGAAAGAGTCATTTGTAAATCACTGGGCTGTGATGAACCACAAGTTATGTTCTTAAAGAATTGGAGACTTTTCTGTCCAAGGTATTCTGTACGTGCAGTATATTTATTACCCTGCAAGTCTGTCTCTTACTACAATTTTTGGCTTGTTTTTTATTTTTTTTCCCCCTGGATGGGCAAATGGCAGGGAGCATTGGAGTCAGCTGAATGGACTTGAGGAAGTTTAGTTAATATTCCAGAAGTCAGTCCTGCTCCTCAGACAGAGTTGCAATGACAGGGAGGAATAATAAAGTGTTCAAACTGAAATCAATCCAGCAGTTATTTAGCCAATACCTGCAACAAATTTGGCATATTAAAGCACCTCTTAGTGCCAGCTTGTGAAATAGTTTCCAACCACTTTTATTACAGCACAACGATAACTGCTCTTCCTTCAAGTGTTTGGCATGCTGGTTGTTGTGGAACTACTATAAACTGTAAAACATGGTCCCACAAGGTGTTTAAGTTTACGAACTGAAAAGTGTTAAAATGGAGGGCAGGAATCTAAGATGTTCCAAAGTCTTATTTTTTGCCTTTGCAAAGGTAGAAATTATTTTTCAGCCTTAACAAGGGGCACAGAGCTGGAGCTGTGCTCTGGTTTTTGTGGTTTGGCCTGGAACTCCTGTGGTTTATTTTTAAGATCTGCGAGCACAAACAGAGGGTAAGGAGAGGAAGTCTGATGATCATTAATACACAGACACATGGAAAGGGTGTGATCTGATGGAAAACTGTCTTTTCTCTTAATGTGTTAAATGTACTGTATGTTACTGCAATTAACATTTTGTGTTACTGAAATGGAGAGGACTTGCTTTTGGAAAGTTGCTTTTCCTCAATCTCTTTCTCTCAATTTCTTGGCTTTGCACTTATAAGCATACCTAGAAAACATAAATCACCCCCTTTTTGAAAGAGAACTAGAAAAAAAAGAAAAGCCCAGAGACAACACGTGCTCTTATTGAGCTCTAATGCAAACTGTAATTAAACAGAAATCCAAAATAAGATCTTTACTTGGCAACTGTGGACCTAACTCTTGCCATAAAACCTGGCAATGCTATTAAGTTCAAATCAGTTGAAGCAAATGTACGTGAAGAAACAGTGATGCCCTTAGGGACTCTGCAAAGCTGAATATTAGAAAATTCTCATCTGGTGATCAGCTTGTGAACCAAAGGAAGTGTAGAAATTTGCTGGCAAACTCTTCAAAACTGTTCTGCATATTGAAAAGACATTAACAGGGAGGCTATATTTTGCCTGATACCGTATCTGTTACATCTGGTATGAAAGCTGGGTACTGCCGAGTTCAGCATCCAGACTGCGATGGATTCAAGCGGGAAGGAGATTTCACCTCAAAGGAGGTTCTATCTGAGATAGGATTTTGCACCTGGCTCGGCTCTGACACGTGATGTGGTCAGCTGATCGTCCTAAGGACAAATGTGCTGAAACATAACGAGGGCCTCCTGTGCTGGGCTCCAGTCCTCTGTTTTCTTGGCCCTGACCTCAGGACACGGGTGTGGACGTCGAGGCCACACCGGGCGCGTTGGAGCCAACGCAGAAGTTTTCTACGGTAGCAAATGTTTTCTTGACGTGCTGAAAAACGCAGCCTGTCATTTCAGCAGCCGTGTCCTTCAAGGGTTTGGCAGGAATCACAGGGTGCTTGAGCAAGTCAGCTGGCTGAGGGTGGAGTGTTTTTTTATTAAGCATCGTGCGGCTGAACTTTCCCAATGTAGTGACCCCTTCAGCAAGTAAGTCTTGTTCGAGGGTGTACAGGAAATTTACCATGACCTTTAATGAGCTTCGTAGCAGCCTAACCCCTCTGCCACTGTCTCCAGGTGTTGCACAGCACCTTTGAGCCAGCTGGCATTGTCCCCCTTTCCACCAAGTCCCACGGTGAGTGGCTGCTGCCAGCTCCATCTCATCAGGCTTCAATTCAGGTGTCCTGTTCAGCAACGGGGTCCACACACACCTGTCCTGTCTCCCACCCTCCTGACCTCGATGCCAGAGCAGAGACTCAGGTTGCTGATTTTTGGAGAACAAGCACAGGTCTCTTCTTTTTTACAGTATGGGAATGGTTGTAATTTGAGAGAGATGATGCTATTCACTTCGGTAAGAAGGCAAGAATAGTTCTTGAAGGAGGAATAAAAAGGCACTTTTTACATGACAAGAAGGCAGTGTAAATCAACGTGTTTTCCAGAAAATCTCGCTGTGATAAAACTGATGAGTTTGTAGCACTTCAGGCAGTTGTGTCTCCTATTTTGTTTTAAGGAGACCCTGCTAGCTGTGCAGGGGACACGAGAGCATCTGAAGGAAGCTTACAGTGGTAGGCAGCAGAGAATTCAGAAGGTGGCAACAGCTCCCAAATTCACCAGTGCCGAGTGTGTTTCCAGTGCCTTGGCGTGTCCTTGCCAGTTCCTAAAAATAATGAAATTTAAGCACAGGATCAGGTAATTCTACGGCTGCGAATACAGCACCAGCATCTGTCTGTGTACTGTATACTTACGTCAGGGAGTCTCTGCAGGGATGTAACTGGTCCAGGAATTCACTGGTGCTTTTGGATGTCTGTAAGAAAACTGCCTGGCATACACAGTGCTAGTTTACATCTTAGTCAGAATTTTAAAGAATAAATAATTTCCCTAAGAGAATAGGAAGTTAGATTTTGTCAATTTGTTTTGGTGAGAGAAGTTCCTCCTTCCTAAGGGTAAGAGTTTTGTTCCTCACAGTTTAAATGAGAAACATAAGAACACAGTCAGAGCAGGTATCTTGTCTTTTACACTGAGTTTGTCCCCTGGTTTTCCAGATGGGTTAGAACATCTCGCACAGACGACCAGGAGTCAGAAACATTCAGATTCAATTCTAGCCTGAGTAGTCTCACTTGTTCTTTACTACCCTACAGCATAAATAATTGTGACAGAAGTGCCTTTAATATCCTGATCGTGCCTTTAATGAAATAGTTGCTGGATAGGAAATGAAAAAGCAATGTGAAACTGGCTACAGCCTCAGTTACTGCTTTGTAAACTTCTTATTGTGTATTTCCATATAAAAACATGTCAACTGATTACATTTTTATGCAGTTTCAAGTGAATTCCAAGTGAAGCCCTGGACGATGGATACTTTGGCAGCTCTGTGTTTGATCTAAGAGTCTTTCCATATAAATATTCAATGCTTTTCAAAGTGGAGTGGTTTTGGGCCCCCAAGCATGTAGAATTTCCCAGCTACTTTTGTGCTGAGGGCTGACCCAAACATGGCAGATTTTGAATTCTTTCTGTAAAATTGACTCTCCCGGTCCTGTAGTTCTGTGCATTATTCTCCCTGTCTCCCATTTAGCATGTTAGTCTGCTGGCAGTAGAGTACACAGCACTTAGCAGCTGGTTTGTGGAACCATCAGTCAGGAAATTGTATAATAAATAGGAGGTAGCCAGGTTTAGTGGCACTTTATTCTGCTTCAGCAGTTTTAGCCTGACTTTGGAAAAGTCATCATGTGGTTTTTCTTAAGGGCTGCAACAGGAGATGGGTACAACGTAGTAACTTATTACATGTACACTTGAGTTACGATGTTCACCAGCTGTATCGCTCATGTGTAAATAATAAACTGCGAGATGGATAATTATGTTGGGGTTTGATATGCAGCCCTGCTCCTGCTGACGGAGACAGCTCCCTGTGCCATGATGGAGGGCGGCTGTTTCCCAGATGGAAACCACAAACAAGATGCAACCGAGATAAACAAAAGGGCTCAGTGCGAGAGGGCTCAGAGAGATGTTCTTTGAGATGTATGGCCCGTGAGTAAATACAACTTGTTGGGGCTCTGCACAGGCCCCACAAAGGAGAACAGCCCTATTTGGGTTGTTTAAGACTGAGTTTCCATTTCCCAGACAGGGGAAGGTAGATTTTGCATTTAGGAGGGTCAAATTTGGTTTCACTACCTAATTACTAGTACTAATTTTGATGGGTAGCTGCTCAGGCTGGATGTCAGGGGGACAGTGAGGAGGCTTGGCATCCTGAGTGGGATTGCTTGTTTTGGCCAGGAGAACCACATCCTCTCTGACATGAATATGGGTAACAAACGCTTTGTGGACTTACCTTTTCTCCCCAGACTTGCTCTTTGGAGACATGTAGGGCAGGGAAGGATTAGCCTGTGCATCTCTGAGGTCATGAGTGACTTCCTTTTTTTTGCTGAAAAAATGGTGGGCAGCCTTTGTATGGTAAAACACCAGACATCTGCTTTTAAACCTCCTCCCTTTGGCTGACGCTGCTGCAGCCAAATCCCAGCGGAGCAGGGAAGAGGGGCAGGCAGGGAGATGTGCTAAAGCACAATTCTCGTGCCCCTTTTCCCCTTCACCTTGGCATCTGGTGAGGAACGTGTTTCAGGAGGTGGCAGCAAGCAGCCTCCCCTTGGATGGTGACAGTGTGTTCCTAGTGATCTGTGACCCAGTTTTCACTCCCACTGAAGCCCATGAGTGCCCAGCATAGGGAATAAAGCTCATAAAAGATTGCATGCCAAGGTCCAGCTGGTACAGCAGAACCAGAATTGAAGCTACCGTGAGTTTGAGCTCCCAGCTTAGGTTATAACCCACAATGATTTTTAATTTACGGTGCCTGAGCCCTGAGTCATTAAATGGCAGAAATGTGCAGTGACTGACCACATGCTGGTGTCATTTCACAAAATCAAGCCAAGAAACTGGACAGGCTGGGTCAGATGTTTCCAGACTTTCTTGAAATACTGGGAATATTTCCTCAGAAATTACGTGACTTACCCTTCATCCCCTGAGTTTCCTTCCTCAGGGCAATGTGGTTTTTTCCCTCTAGTTCTTCTCTAACTTCAAAACATAATAGTAAACCAACTCAACTTTTTACAAGCACCGTAAGGAGTAATTCTTTATTTTAACCATCTCTAGCTGGCACCAGGGAACTGCTTTCGTAAATAATATAATCTAAGAGGAGGTTTACATTTTGCTGAATAGGAAAGGCAGGACATATAAAGATAATTATACCTTAAAGAGTCAGTGGGCAAAACTGAAGTAGGCTCAGTTTTACTGCCAGTGCATAATTAAAGTTTTCTTTCTTTTTCGAGGCATTCTAGTAAATCCATGACATGACCTAACGTCTGTACTTCTCAGCTTTTGGTGTTGGATAAACACATGACTTCATCCAAAGTGGCAATTGGGTACTAATTGTGCAGGATCAGTTTGGTTCATGCCTCTGGAGATGCTTAGCATCTCACTCGAAGTCTGAGCATTTGGGAAGCAGTGGCGAGCAGCAAATGGCATCTCGAGGGGCACAAATGGCATGGTGTGCTGGGCAGGAGAGCTATGGGTGTGTGCATTGTGCCCTCTGGAGCTGGGATGCTGTGGGTGGGTGCATTGAGCCCCCTGGAGCTGGGATGCTGTGGGTGTGTGCATCCTGCCCTCCGGAGCTGGGATGCTGTGGGCGTGTGCATTGCGCCCTCCGGAGANTGCGCCCTCCGGAGATGGGATGCTGTGGGTGGGTGCATTGAGCCCCCTGGAGCTGGGATGCTGTGGGTGTGTGCATTGCGCCCTCCGGAGCTGGGATGGTGTGGATGGGTCATCGTGTGCCCTCCAGAGCTGGGATGCTGTGGATGGGTTCTTGTGCCCTCCAGAGCTGGGATGCTGTGGGGTGTGTGCATCCTGCCCTC